>LPNX010081133.1:130172-161723 GCA_001517045.1 Pseudotsuga menziesii
TCGCGGTCTGAAGCTAGATTTTCCTCGCTTCAATGGTACTGCTCCGACTGGATGGATCTATCGTGCAGAACAGTATTTTAGTCTTCATAATACTTTTGATGTCAACAAAGTTCCACTTGCCTCCTTTCATTTGGAACAAGAATCTATTCAATGGTATCGTTGGTACATCAAGGCTCATGAAGAGCCAAAATGGCCTGATTTTTGCCAGCTCCTTTTGCAACGATTTGGTCCTAGTGCTTTTGATGATTTCACAGGAGGTCTCACTAAACTTCGCCAAATTGGCACCGTGAAAGAGTATCAAACTGAATTTGAGAAACTAGGTAATCACACTGAAGGATTACCTGATGACTTCTATCGGAGTTGTTTTATCAGTGGTTTAAAGGATGCAATTCGCTCTGCGGTCAAAATGTTCAGTCCCAACACAATGATGGAATCCCCGGGGTTGGCTAAGTTGGCAGAAGACAAGATGGCATCCCAACAGCGCTCCACATCCTCTTTTGTTCCCTTCCGAAATATGGGTTCTCAACGAGCTCCCATTCCGCCATCTCCTCGCTCACCTCCAATCAAGCATTTTTCTGAAATAGAGATGCAGGCATGCAGAGAAAAAGGGATTTGTTATAATTGTGATGAGAAATTCAATCGGGGACATCGATGTGTTCAACAAAAGCTCTATCTCTTGGATGTGGATTCTCCACCTACCTCTGAAATTGGTGAAGAAGCTCCCGATACAATGGATGCTTCGGTTGACATTCAGGAGCCGCCTACTGACCCTCCATCTCAAGACGACCAGCCCGAGATATCCCTCCATGCTTTAGCTGGAGTCACTGCCCCCCAAACAATGCGGGTACGCGGTTACTTCAAGAAGCTTCCTCTTACAATACTCATTGATTCTGGAAGCACTCATAATTTCATTGACCCTCGGATCGCCAAACAAGCTGATTGTTTTATCCATCCTTGCTCCAACTTTGAAGTCATGATTACCAATGGGGGCACCTTACCTTGCAAAGGGAAGTTTCGTAATGTGCGTATCTCTATGGGAGATTATAACCTCCGCTCTGACATGTTTTCCTTGACCTTAGGTGGATGTGATGTGGTTTTGGGCGCTCAATGGCTGCGCACACTTGGCCCCATATTATGGGATTTTTCTGAACTTTGGATACAGTTCTCCCCCGATGGGAACAAAAACACATTGAAAGGATTACAACTAGGGTCTCTTAGCATCATTAGTTCACATCGCATGGAAAAAATCCTTAAGAAGAGTTCCCATGGTGTCATCGCTCAGCTCCATTCCATTCAAATGCAACCATCAGCGGCCCCCACTACTCCTTTGGATCTCCAACAAATTCTGGATCGATATATAGGTGATTTTGTTGAACCAGTGGGACTTCCACCTTCACGACCAGAGGACCATCGTATTCAGCTCCTTCCTGGAAGCATTCCTCCCAACATCAGGCCCTTCACTATTGAGAGTGATGCTTGCGGCAATGGACTTGGTGCTGTTCTCCTTCAAGATGAACACCCCATTGCGTTCACCAGCAAAGCCCTTTCTAGTAAGAATTTAGCTGCCTCTACATATGAGAAGGGAATGATGGATATTTTGCATGCAGTACAAAAGTGGCGACCCTACCTCTTAGGGAATCATTTCTGCATCAAGACTGATCACCAGAGTCTGAAATATTTCCTAGAATAGCGTGTATCCTCCCCAGCACAACAAAAATGGGTTAGCAAACTCATGGGTTATGACTATGATATCACTTATAAGAAGGGTAAGGACAATATTGTGGCGGATGCCCTTTCTCACACATTTGATGACCAAGGTTCTCTTTCCGCTATTTCTATGCCTGTTCCAAATTGGTTGCAATCGGTTCAATAGGGTTATGTCAATGACTCTTCATTATCTCAAATCATCCAATGCTTGGACAACAACCCTTCTGCTATCCCACATTACTCTTGGGCTGGTGCTTCCCCAGAACATAGCTCTTCAACAAGCTATCTTCTATGAACTCCATGCTTCTCCGTCAGCTGGGCACTCTGGTTTTCTCAAAACATATGAACGGGCACGGCGCAACTTCTTTTGGAAAGGCATGAAAAGGACAATTCAACAGATGGTGGCTGAATGTGATACCTGCCAACGCAATAAGGGTGAAACAACACCCCTTCCGGGATTGCTCGAACCCTTGCCCATACCTACCTGGATATGGATAGATATTTCTATGGATTTCGTTGAAGGGCTCCCTAAATCTGGAGGGAAGACTGTGATTTTGGTTGTGGTTGATCGCCTCTCCAAATATAGTCATTTTTGTGCTCTCAGCCATCCCTATACAGCCTCCTCCATTGCTCAAATTTTCCTGGACCAGATCTTTCGTCTTCATGGAATGCCTTCTTCCATTGTCTCGGATCGTGATGCGACTTTCACCAGTCATTTTTGGATAGAACTCTTTCACCACACTGGCACCAAACTGAAGATGAGTTCAGGTTATCAGCCACAAACGGATGGTTAGACTGAAATTATCAATAAATGCTTGGAAACTTATCTTCGTTGCTTCTCCTCTGAGCAACAACATCAGTGGGAAAAGTGGCGCCCTCTCGCTGAATGGTGGTACAATACCTCTTACCACACTACCTCTAAAATGACTCCATATGAAGCAGTTTATGGTCAGGCACCACCAGTTCTTCTTCCTTACACCCCCAGTAGTTCTCCAGTTCAGGTAGTTGACGTGGTCCTTCGAAACTGCGATGAGGTTCTTCGCATTTTGCGCGAAAATATTCACATGGCAAGAAATTGCATGAAGCAACAAGCTGATCAGCACCGTTCTGAGCGCACTTTTGAAGCCCGTGATATGGTTTTTCTTCGTCTCCAGCCTTACAAGCAATCCTCACTAAAACTCAAAGGGCGTCATAAGCTCGCTCCAAAGTTCTATGGGCCATATAATATTCTTCAGAAGATTGGGTCTGTTGCTTATAAATTGGAACTTCCGCCTTCTTCCCACATTCATCCAGTATTTCATGTCTCTTGTCTGAAGAAAGTTCTTGGCACCAACATCAAAGGCCAAACTATTTTACCAGAACTGGATAATGAAGGATCCATCTTTTTGGCGCCGGAGGCTGTCCTCAATAAGCACACTCGTCAGCTTCGCTTAATTCAATGGCATGGACTGCAACCCGAGGATGCTACGTGGGAACCACTCCTTCAGATTCAGCGACAATTTACACATCTAAAGCTTTGAGGACAAATATTTTTCTAAGGGGGAGGGGATGTTAGGAACCCATGTCAATCCTTCTCTTTACCGTGTTAGTATATTGTTGTTGGACGCACATGCTTTGTAAGTCATCCCATAGTAATTGTTGATCCATAGTTTGTGTTATTGTTGTTGGGTGCATATGCTTTGTAAGCCACTTGTAGTATTTGTTGATCCATAGTTTATATTGGCCCATGGTTTTGACCCATAGTATTGGTGCCTATTTTTAGTCTATAAGTGTGTGTTGAGGCCAAGGAAGGCACCGTGAAGTTATTTTGTATTGAGCTTGCTCAAAGGAGGTTGCCCCCTCGAAGTGGCCTGCGATTAATATAAAAGTGATTTTGAGTTCTGCTGCTATATCGTGTATTTTGATTAATTATTTGCTGCAGGGTCCTCACACGTGTCCACTGGGGATACTTGACTGAGTTTCTATGGATGTAATTGACAAGTAAAGGTAATTAAGTTGACACAATATCATAATTAACATAAATATCACTGTAATTTTATTTGAACGTTTATGACAGTAAAGAGGCATAAAAATTTATTTTCATGAATCAAGATGACTAAGAAATGTTTCTATTTTCTGTTTACTTGTGACGCAATCAAAGAATTTATATATTTCTATCCTAAAAGATATTATTGAGTGATTTGTTGTGACATGAAAAGAACAAGTGACCAATGAAAGTATTAAAGTCTGTTTCTGGCATGTGATTCATGTTGAATAAAAAGAAGAGAAGATTGAAGAAACTCATCAACTAGGATGTTTCAAGAGGAAGTAGGTGTATGAAAAATCAGCTATTCCTATGCCCAGCTACTGGATCACTCCTCCAATACAGATTTGGAAGCACAACTAACAACAATCAGTTCTTCACTCCAGCTTCTCCGCTGCATCTACATTGTTGTTTTTACTTTTGAGCAATCACAGAAGCAACAACTTCATCCTTGTAAGCATGAAGAGGATTTCATCAGCAGTCTCAGAAATATTCTATACAATCAGTCTCAGATGCATATAAATAAATAAATCACATTCTGTCAGATTTCAAAAGACCTGCTGAAAGAAGGGTTGAATGAGATGTTGAATGAAGGGTCTGAATGAAGCCGTGATCCTGTAACAACACTACTAGATATGCCAATTTATATGTTTTTTTTTCTCAAATTCAACTATAGAATGATGAATCTAATGATTAATCATATGGGAAATTGTTTTGAACCTAGATTACAACCTCTATAGTGATTATTATGCTCTATTTATCTCAATTTTGCAAGCAATCATGCAAAGATGATCTTGATGAAATTTAAATAAAGAGGTATCTTCCAGATTATTTCTTAACTTTGTCACTTCTTGGGCTCCTAAAAATACAATTCATCTTGTTTCATTTTGTCTATTGGTTTATCGCTTATCCACTAAAGATCATTGTTTGAAATTTGTATATTTTTCTATTATTAAAAAGGTCCAATATGATTTTGAATGGTTTTATATCCTTATGATCCCCATGATATCGATTTATTTTCTTCAATATTCCCAAAGATTACAACTTTGGGCATTGATTGAAGAAATGATGTGACAATCCAATTAAATTTCTCATATAAGAGGTCATTTTATCATGTCACATCCATCATTGAAGGGTAGTAAATTAATTATTGTACCAGATCCAGAGCAATAATGATTTAAGTATGTCAGATCTCAAGTCCAACATGAATTTTTTTATCAATTAAATGACCCTTCTGAAATCCAACTCATGCTCTCTGCCCCTATAAATCTACCATTTTTTCACTCCTTTCTAAAATTTCATTCCATTCAAGTCGAATCCTCTTTTTCCCCTCTGTTCCTTCAACATCATGCGTACTCGCCATGAACTCGAGACATACCAAGACCTGCTTCAAATTTTTGAGTTTTGGGAATGTTGTGAACTCTTCCTTCAGGCAGTTTGGGGGCCTTTTCTTCACTCATTACATGGACATGACGATGAAATTTCCTTATTGTTTTCCAAGGGATTCGATGGCAAGATTGATAGGATCGACTCCCTCATTTTCCCAGTGACAGAGGAATCAATCTCTTTGGCCATGATGCTCCCTCAAAAGGGTGTTCAACAACACAAAAATATATTCCTAAATTAGTCTACTTTCGATTTTTCCTTCAACGCCGAGTATCAACATGTCGTAGGCACTAAAGGATTTCACCGAGAATGGGTCAAGGAGGAATAATTGGATCCCTTAGCTGTCATCATTTGCCTCGTCACCTATGAAGGTAAGTTCACTATTTTTAAATGATGTCATCTCCATTTTCTAGCCCACTTTGTTCTCAATCAAACCATTAATTTTCTATTCTATTTCATAGGAAGCCTTGAGAAGATGTCGACCCAGGTTAGGAATAACAATGTTAATCCCTCTAGAAGTTCAATATCATCATGACCTCATAAATTTGTTAATTATTCATCAATTGAAAGAGACCAAACAGACTTGGGATAATTTTGCATATGAGGTCTTAAATCCCCATTTGGTAAACAATCCCACTCCTAAATCCTTTTTCTCTCGTAAATGAATTCGACCCCAAAACCTTGATTTTGAAAATAGCCAAAACTATAGGCATGTAAAGAAAACTGCTAAATATTTGCAATCTGACAAAGTTGAGAAGAAGCATAGTCGATCTTCCTCATCTAAACCTGTCCCTAAGGAACCTATGACTAAAACCCTACCATTCTCTCGGGTACCTACCAAATGAAGGGGAGCTAGTCGTACCCTTTGTTCAATCGTCCCTCTGTGAGAAGTCTATTTCAAAGCCTAACGATTCCACTCCTAATGAATATATTCCTAAGTTAGATGATGATTCTACTAACCTACCCGAAGTTCATTCTCCTGGGCTTACTCCTACTTTTACTCTGGTCAGATTTGATGCTAAGGTGAACATCCCTATTAGCTTTCAAATGCCCTCAGTCGAATTAGACTCTTCTAAACATCTTGAGAACCCTGTAGGACCTTCCACTCCAAGTCTCCAAATTATTATGGACAATTTAACGAAAGAAGTTCCTCGATTAACAAAGCAGAACTAGAAATACATTGATTTGATCAATTAGCTTCGTTAAGACAATATGAAATTGTGGCTTCAAATGAAAAATGTGAAGGGTGCCAATGAGGATATTACTTCTTCTCATGATATTATTTAGAAAAAGTTTCAAAATTTGGAGTCCCAGTATAAATATTCTAAGTCATATCCCATCTCATATTGTTCAAAATCTAAGGCAACTGCTTCGACAACTAAGCCTTCTTATTGACTTCCTTTTTTGCACAGTGGGACTTGGCACATCTTTGGTCTGGGGGAGTGTTGGTGCCCCAAATTTTCCTCAATTTTGCTCCAATTTTTCCATAATTTTGATATAAACCATACCTATGGATGACTGCATAATGACTAATTATGAAGTATCAAGAAGTATTTTCCTTCGTCTTTGACACTCTTTGTAACAAAGGTTTATATCCATTTAGTTAACTAATTTCCATATGATTTTCAAAGATTTGTTGTTTTATATGATTGAATTAACAATTTGGAAACCATTTGGCATGAAGTTTTGTTTAAGTGGGTAAAGGTTCTCATTGGACGGTCATTTAAACTCCCATTTGCATCCGCACAATCATTCGAATCGTCAAACTTACCATGAAAATCGTTGGTTTGCATACTTGGAAGCATTTATGGCGTGATCTGGAACGTGGGTTCTATTGAATAACTCATGCGTCACATGGATCATGTCCTCCTGCTTGTAACAATTTTATCCCTACACCTTCCAAGTATCAATGGATTTTCTTGCTCAAATGAAGGAAGTCATTTATGAACGATTGGTGAAAACACATTTTTTGTTTCAGATCATAATGAGATTGTTTGTATACATTAATATAGTCTATTTTAAGAGAGGTTGACCACTGAAAGGGTCGACCCTCTCTCTTTGTTGTCCAAAACATTATATAAAGGGGAGTTTACCTATGTTAAAATACTATGTTGTAAAAACCTTGAATTTTAATAATATTGAAGACTACTATGTTCTTGTGTCGATGACGTTATTACTCATGCGATTAATGACTAGATAGTTCGTAGAAGTTAACCACAACTTCTAGGGAAGCCCCCCCTCAGTGGCAAGTCTATTTTTGTGTTGTGTACATCATGTGCTTGTGTTTTTGCATTTCATAACACCATTTAGATAAGCAGTCATACTATTGTTCATATAATCTTTTGTACAAACTGCTATGTAAGTATAAACGTTGATTTCTTTATTTGAATACTTGTTCATAATATAACTTCTTGTTTTTGTTAAGTAAAATTCATCTTTGTGATTAATATTAAAACATGCTTGTATATGTGTGAATGAGATCTCACAAGCATTGATTTCATGTTTGTTCCCGCAATATTTACTTTTAATTCATTAGGTTTTACATTTGAAATGTTTTCCCTTAGTAATTGCGTGAGTTTATGAATAGTGAGTATTGCTTTTATTAATAATATTCCCATTTTTTTCAGAAGTAATTAAATCATTTGTATTTGAAACGCTCTATGTAAAAAGAGATAATTAAACTATGCTTTTAATAGTTTAGCTTTCTTGGCGAAAAAATTTCGAATGGTAGTGGTTAGTGATAAATATTTGTGCATAGGTGTTTAGTTCTTAAGTAGATGGTTCAGGTTTTCTTTTCCATAGATTTACTTTCTTTAGATGGAAACATAGTATTCATGTATTGTTGTTAAATACTAAATGAATCGATTGATTTGCAACTATGATTTCTTTCTTCTAGTAGAATTGAATGAAGTAGTATAGTCCATTGGCATAATCATTGTGATTAAATAGAGTCACTAGAAATAGATCTGAAATTTCCTTTATGCTAGAGAATTCCTTATGAAAAGTAGCATAGTGTTCCTTTTTGTTATTAGATGATTAATAGTCAAAATAGTTCCTAGTAATTTTGATTCTTTGCTACGATGAAATTAGAACTAGGAACTTCAAAATAAATTTCATTTTCCTCTGTAGTTCAATGTCTTTTGCAACTCTATTAATTTACAATTCTAGATAATATAGATAGGTTTTAAAATTCATAGATATTATTTGCTTAATGTGTAAATGGTAGAAACGTTAATCATGGTTTATGATGTTTAATTTTTCTTGCAACTTGTTTATTTTTAGCTTTCATGTCATTTTGGAAATTGAAATAGAATTACATCCATTAATAATATTAACCATGCTCTCAAGCCACTTTGACTCTATTCCTCGTACTAAACCTCGCAGAGAATAGGGTTGATTTATTGATCTTTAGTTTGATTTAGTTTGCAGCAGTTAGTTTACATAGTTAGAATTTTGATAGATTAGATTTACTATTGTTCATTAGAGATTAGAATTGACAGAGAGTAGTTAGTTTATCAAAAAACATTTCCAAATAGAATAAAAGTAGTTCTTTCTTGCTTAAAATACAATTTTCCTTCTCATTGCTTAGTCTAGTTTGTAAGATTGTTTTACAAATGATAGATTAGCCTTCTCATTTGATTCAATTTTCCACTTTGAATAGAACTTTTCTTCCCACCATTTGATGAAATTTCCAAGTTTATTTTCTCATATTTTCCTTCCATTTGATCATTAGATATGATATGAATGAAAAAAACATAGAATCTCTTCTGGCTCGGCATATATTTTGCTGCAAATCCAAGTATACAAACCATGGTTGGTAAATAGAATATTGGGTAAAATCATAGACATAAATTATACCAACAATGCCAATTTGGAAAGACTAAGTTTCTCTATCTCAGTATTGTGATCTACCAAGAAGAGGTCAAGGTGCACTAAGAGAAAATATAGGCCATCTTGGATTGGCCAAGCCCAAGAAATCTCACTGAGTTGAGAGGATTCATTGGCATATGCAACTACTACCA
The DNA here is from genome assembly GCA_001517045.1 of Pseudotsuga menziesii. Taxonomy (NCBI): domain Eukaryota; kingdom Viridiplantae; phylum Streptophyta; class Pinopsida; order Pinales; family Pinaceae; genus Pseudotsuga; species Pseudotsuga menziesii. Next base: position 139,311 of record LPNX010081133.1, read on the forward strand.
AAAATTTGTCAAATGTTACTCCAACTTCACTGCACCTTTGACATATATGACCAAGAAGGGGGAATTCAATTGGAATGGGGAAGCAGAACAATGTTTCCAAAAGATGAAGGAAATAGTGAGTAGTTGTTCGGTGCTATCATTGCCTGATTTCACGTCCAAGACTTTTGTTCTAGAGTGTGATTCCTCACGGAAAGGCATTGGAGCTGTTTTGATGCAAGAAAGGAACCTTATTTACTATGAGAGTAGAAAATTTTAGCCCCATGAAAGGATTTATTCTATTTTGACAAGGATATGTTGTCCATCATGCATGCTTTTGCCAAGTTCAAGCAGTATCTGTTGGGAATAAACTTCATAGTCTAAGGCACTTCCTTACCCAAAAGGAGCTTAATGACATACAACAAAAATGGGTAAGCAAAGTCCAATAATATGACATTGAAATTGAATACAAGAACGGAAAGGTAAATGTGGTGGTAGATGCACTTTCCTAAAAAAATCACACTCTCATTGCTACAAATGCTAACTGAATACTCAAACAATTAGTTTGCATGTGGAATTCTGGATGGAGTAACACAGAATGAGGCATACAAGATACACAATGACCTCATCTATTACAAGGATAGAATTTTCTTAGTACTGAGATCAGAACTAAAGAATAAGATCCTAGAAGCTACACATAATTCACTAGTGGCTGGCCACCCTGGGTTTTTGAAGACTTACTGGAAGGTAAGAGAGAGGTTCACTTGGAAGGGCCTCAAAGAAGATGTTTTAAGGAATGTGAGGGAGTGTATTGCATTCCAGTAGAACAAAGTGGAGTACACACACCTTTCTGGAATCCTCCAAGCTCTCCCTATTTCAGAATATAAAAGGGAAAGCGTCTCCATGGATTTCATCAATGGATTGTCAAAAGTCCAAGGAAAAGATAACATATATGTGGTGGTTGATAGGTTGACCAAGTTTGCACATTTATTTTCATTCACATACACTATATCAGCCAATGAATTTGTTGCACTATTTTTCAAAGATGTTTTCAGAATGCAAGGTTTACCCAAGACCATAATCAGTGACTGGGACAACCAGTTCACCATTGCCTTTTTGCAAGCTCTATTTGAACTAGTGGGAACAAATCTGAATCTAAGCACAAGATATCACCCTCATACTAATTTCCAAACTGAGAGGGTGAATCAATGGCTTGAAGGCTACCTCCACAACTATTCCACAAGAAAGCATAAATCTTGGGCCACATGGCTCCACCTGGGAGAATTTTGGATAATACCACTTTCCACCTCTCCATTAGGATGGCTACATTCATGTATTTATATGGTTATGAGGTCCCATCCTTCTTTCCATATCTAATTTTTAGGGAATGTAGATCCCAAAAATCCAAATATTGGCTTCAGGATAATCAAAACATACTGAGGGCACTCAAAGAAAATTTGAAGGTTGCAAAGAACCAATAGAAAATGGATATTGATAAGCATAGGATTGAGAGAGTCTTCCAATAAGGAGACTTAGTTTACTTGAGGCTGCAACCTTACAGGAAGTCCTCTTTGAAGAAAAAGGGATATGGGAAACTCCAACCTCGGTTCTATGGACCTTACAAAATTTTGAGGAAGATTGGTGAAGTTGCTTGTGAATTTGAGCTACCTCCTGATAGCAATATCCACAATGTATTTCATGTATCTTTCCTAACTAAGAAGTATGCCAACAAGTAATTGTATTAGAAGAAATTCAACCCCTTGATGTTGAAGGCCATTTGGGGTCTTAGTGACATAAAACATTTTGCAGACCAGAGAAAGAAGGCATAGGAACAAGACCATTAAGGAATATCTAGTGCAGTGGAAAGGGTTTCCCAATGAAGATTCCACTTGGGAGGGTGAACAAATTTTGCAGCACCCTAGATTTCTTTTGCTTGAGGACAAGCATACATGGGAGGGGAGGATTGTCATGTCCCTTCATTGAAGGACATTTAAAGTGTTGACCTTGTTAAAAATTTGAATTAATTAAATTATGCCTAGGGAATTTTGATTATTTAAAACTATGGAGGCATGTATTAGATTAATTTCTAAATCCTGGTTATTTTTATTTAATTATTTAATTAGTATAAAAAATAATTACTTGTGGGAATGATTTGTCAAGATAGGAGGGCACATTAGGTAATCTAGCTTTCCTAGGATGGAAAATAGAAACTATACAAAAACTATCAAAAGCAATCTGTCATAAAAAAAGATGGAAACTATTAAAAGCAAGGAAAAGCAAGGCAATTTTAACGGAAGGAAAGTACAAGAAAAATAGTCAGCCACAAAGCATGAAACTTTTGGTCAAGGAGGGCATAGTTTCCAATTTGGTGAAAGGATGCAAGCAAGTAAACATCATCAATCATAAAGAAGGAAACTTTTTCTCAAGGAGGGTGCGATTTCCACTTTGGTTGAGTGATGCAAGCAAGGAAACATCATCTAAAGGATTAACTTGCTAATTTCCTTAAGGAAGGCACATTCATGGCTTAGGGTTAGGGTTTGAAAGTGGGTAACTTTCCCAAAAGGTGGATGAATTTCTCAACAAGTAAATTATTCTATAAAAGTATGCTTTCAACTCCTTTGAACAAATTTTTATGATCATTATTTTGATGTCCTATCTTCTTGTGTGAGTGATGTGCCTCGTCTCCCTTGGGTGATGCAACCCAAGCTTTCACATTCTCTTCTATCTTCTCTTATATTCTTTAGTGCATACAAAGAGATACAAGGAGAAGCCATTGAAGAAAAATAATAAGCTCATAGATAATCCATTCATCCTTGGGAATTGAGCTCCACTAAAGGATGCTTCAGTTATTCTCTCAGGATTGTGAGATTCATGTCGGGTATTAGTTGCAAGCCTCAAATCTTCAGTTTTGGGCACCATTGAGGGAAATCAAACTCCTACAATATATTTATGAGATTCTAATATTATTCTCATATTTTTTTTTTATCTTTGATATACAGTAATATTTATTCTCAAGAAGGTCACAATGCCAAATTTTCATGAGGGAGGTCTTCCAATGCTCATTTAATGAGCCTTTTGTAGCACTGGTAGTGATGTAATGGACATGATAAGAATATATGAGTTTTATTTTGATTAATAGAGTCTTATGAATATTTAATAATCATTATTTGAAGGTTTGATAAAATACATAATCGAATTTCATATTCATTTTCTTACCTATGCTCTTTAGCTAGTTAAAATTAACTAGTTTTATTGTTTCCAATTTTAAGAGAGTTATGTGTATCCAATTTTCATTTTGTAAGTTTTTGTAGGTTATAAAATCACCCAAAAACCCATCCCAACTCATATAATTACAATTCGTTGAGGTCTTACAGTGTTTGAGTGGTCTCCTCTACGTAGGCAATCTCTAGGCCAAATTCCTAGTTTTTTCCCAAACACCCTCAAACTCTTCCAAACTATTCCAGAACTATTATGAACCTTTCTAAATTATATTTTCCATCTAATCAGTGAATGATAACTCACCTAATACTTCCATAAGACTTGGTTTCTTGGAATTGATTGTTCAATCTTAGCCTTTTGGACCGGTTGGGGCACCCATATGCCTCAGAGTAGACTTCATATTAGATGATGATCGAAATATAAAAGGGATCAACATCCAAGTTCTTAGGGATTTGAACTTTCAGTCTCCAAACCTATCCTTTGGTTTATCCCATTAATCCTCTCCCACTCCCATTTTATGTCATTACTGCCTCTATTTTTCCTTGTTGAAGAAATTTATTGATCCCTTTTTAAAGTTTTATTTCACTTTTAAATATTATCAATAGTAAGAGTTAATATTCAGATATAATTTAAATCTAGGATATTACATGTCCCTTTGCATCCATTGTTCTAGTTCATAATTGCAGAGTCTTTCCTATGGGAGCTTGAAGAATAGTTTATCTAGTTTATTCCTCAGAGATTGATGCAACCAATTATAATAATTTGCAGGTTATGATATTAATTTGAGCTATTACAAAGTCCATAGAGAGTTTTGTGAAGCTATAAGTTCAAATTCATGAATTCTTCTAGCTCTTTTCAATTATAGTTGGTGTATTAAGTGATGCCAAGCTCTCAGACTCTTTTGGGTGGCCTCTTGGACAAAATCTGATGTAATTTCTATTAGGATGAAATTTTTATCCAATTCCTGAACTTCCATAATGAAAAAGTATGAGTTTCAAATGAATTTCCACTACCTATTCTAGATTTTGATGTAATTTTACTAGTTTCCATAATTGCACTGTTTGACAAGTGTATTCCCAACGAATTTGACTTCTTTCATTTCCTATTGTTATTTAATATGATAATGAATACTCTCCATGTCTAAGTCTAATAATTTGTGTCCTTGATGCACTATTTGGGAGAGCCTTTTTTGGAGCTAGTTGTGTAGTCATGGTTGACAATATTGCTTGTGAGACCTCTAAATATTTCCAAATCATTCCTAAACCTAAAAATTTGAATCATAAATGATATATGACTGTAAATAGGATTTCTCCAAGCCTTCCTAAGTTGTAATTCCTCACTATTGGTTCTCAGAAAGTGTCAAGTAGAAGATCTAGTTTGCATATGTTGGGGTTCTGAGGAGCCTTGGAGTAGAATTCAACATAGATAATGTTTGAAAAATAAATGTTCCTAGTATATTGTGTAAAGGATCCTTGAGCTAGCACATCCCTCTCACCTTTCATAGTTTCATAATTACCCTCTTGATCCCATTTTAAAGTGACTAGTTTGACCCTTTATTTTCCTTGCTTTATTTAAATATTTTGGAAGGGTGAACTAATGTACAATTAGATATAATTGGTACATTAGAGACTATGGAATTACAATATTTTACAAGGAATTAAAAAAAAACTCTTCAGGGGCCTTGCTCTTGAACCCTTGCCAGGAAGGGCTCCAAAAGTTTGTCGTCAATCCCCCTGGACCCCTTGGTGACAGTAATGAGGGGTAAGTCCCCACACACCCCCATTAGGAATTGGTACCCATACATGGCTGAAATAAGACCTCCGCACCACTAAGATAATTAGGCTCCACAACCAAGGAAACATTAAAATAATTTCCACTTCAAGGGATTTGATCCCCCTCATCCCTTGATAAATCTATAATTAAGATGAATCTATATTAGTTTAAGAACAATAAAAACCATCATGTCAAACACTTTTTTATACTAACTTGTAATGGATGGGGTATGTGAGAGAGAATATCCAACTATTATTAGACTTTCAATAGTTAGAATATCAAACTCCTACTACTAGAGAATTTCAACAATAAGAGACATAAATTGGATATTATTAAAATTAGAATTATAATTTTATTAAATTTTTTTATTGCTTGTTATATTCATTTTCTATTTGTTGTTTCTAGGACATACATATCTCTCTATACATGAATTATTATCCCATTGATAGAAGTGGTTTAAAAAGGGAAACATATGAATTCCAATATATCATTGTATGTGTATGTGTGTGTTTGGGGGGTAGGAGACAAGAGTGGGGTTTGATGATTGCTATGATATAAATCTAGGTTAGGATCCCTATTGAATTGACAAAAGGGAGGCTTTCTATGAATATGCTTGAGGTTGTACTCCCATTGAGTATTTATATATATAATCATAAAAAAGTAATATCTCCTATTAATATAATAGATAATTAGTTGCTAAACAAAATAAATAAATAAATAAACACATCTCAATCCAAAATAAAATATTTATATGCTATCCAAATGTGTTATTTTGTAATATTCAATTTTATTATATATCAAGTTTATACTTGATCCTCCATCATAGTTAAGATAAATCTAAATTACTTTAGATAATATTAAAGTAAATTTGATATTAACTTATAATGAAATAGATAAATAGATAATAAAGTCTAATTATTAATAAAATTTCATTTTATTATTTTTAAGTAATGAAGATTGTCACCTAGAATTTAAAAGACTTAATTTAGATGTGCTAAAGATATTCGATATATAGAAATCATATAAAATTTACATACCTACAAAAATAAAAATAGCATAGACAAAAATGAGATATTTTATTTTCTATTAATGAAGTTGAGATCAATGAATAACATTTCTCAAGTATGCAGTCATGCACAATGTAATGGGCTAATGATATTAAAATAGCTGCCCAGATTTGGTTGTCTTTTCCATGGAAAAAAATGAGAAATTTTATTATTTTTAAGTAATGAAGATTGTCACCTAAAATTTAAAAGACTTAATCTAGATGTGCTAAAGATATTGGATATATAGAAATCATATAAAATTTACATCTTTACAAATATAAAAATAACATGTACAAAAATGAGATATTTTATTTTCTATTAATGAAGTTGAGATCAATAAATAACATTTATTGAGTATGCTGTCATGCACAATGTAATGGGCTAATGGTATTAAAATAGCTGCCCAGATTTGGTTGTCTTTTCCATGGAAAAAGATGAAACTTCACTGATTGTATATGAGAATCTTTAATTATCAGATAAAAAACCCTATATATGGACAGTGACTTCATTAATTAAGCATGCGTATGCAAACATCCACCGACCATGCTATGAAATATCATTACATATTACATATTCTTGTGAAGCACCATGAATGGAAGTCGTTTTGCAGTGTTTTTCCCACTCAGCACGCATGGTGTGACATTTCACTCTTTGGATGGGATCGATGTAACTATCTCTGGTTCAGTGGACCTGGGAGAGTTCCCTAATAGCTCATAATTCCACTTTCAAGCGCCTAATAAGATCTGTTCATCAATTTGCTTCCACACTTTCTTTGTTTTAAATTCTGGGTGGAATGATAGTCTGCAATATTCCCAAGAAAGTCAAACAAAATCTCTGCAAGACGATTCCAAATCCAAACATATCGTCTCTGCTTACTATGCAATGGACTGATTGAATGCTTCTTATAATGGCTTGCTGCAGAAAACAACAAGAACACCGGCAGCAGCAGCAGCTGCTGCTATCGATCCATGTGATTGTGTGGTCGAGATTATAAAACCAAGTGGGATCTGCAACTCTTCCGAGTTATTTGTCCTTCAAATTTTCTATACATGAAATAAAATCATATCGTTGTGTCAGCTTTGCAGTGTATGTTCAGTAGATGCCGAAATAGGCTTTATATGCCATCACTGTATCGATCTCTGTGTTAAAATATAACCAGCTATATTCAGGATAAGAAACTAAATTATATAGCAATTTACAAGGATATATTGTAGACTCTAAATACAAATACAAATACAAATAATATGTACCTCTTGCAGCATAATAAATACTGTCCAAGTTAAGATAATAGTTCAAATCTCACTTTCTACATTTCGTTTTCTGTAATACTTAGTACATATTAATTACATTGCTAGGTGCCTGGTAAATTATTATATAAATGAATTTTGTTGCATTTACAAACTGTGAAATAAATTTTAATTTTTAATATAATAAAAATACATTGAAAACCACATTGGTATATTTAAATGTATTTCTAGGATTGGAACAGTTAGAAATAAAGTGGTCAGTGAATGTGCATAAATACAACCAACCACTTAGTTTTGAGAAATAATTGACTATTGACTAGTACAGTCAGAAATAAAGTGGTCCGTGAATGCGCATAGATACAACCAACCACTTAGTTTTGAGAAATAATTGACTATTGACTAGTACAGTCAGAAATAAAGTGGTGAATGCTCATAGATACAACCAACCACTTAGTTTTGAGAAATAATTGACTGTTGACTAGCACAGTCAGAAATAAAGTGGTAGGTGAATGCGCATAGATACAACCAACCACTTAGTTTTGTGAAAATAATTGACTATTAAACAAAGGCAAAACTATATAACTTTATATTCATTATTTATAACACATTGTTAAAGTTAATACAATCATAAAACAAATACTATTTAATAATAAAAAAAATATTGATATGGAAAAACAAAAGCAAATTGTTACTATTTTCATTAACCATCTTTAACTGAAGCTTATTTAAATCTTAATCAATATGTATTTGAGCATAACAGATAAGAAGACAATGAAACTAATCCCTGTTGTACAGTTGTTACACTTGGGTTAATCTTGTTGATTCTTTCAAGCAAGTAAAAAATCTGAGATAATATCTAAATATCTATCCATATAAAAATCTTATCACGAATCAACTAAATACTTTTTATATTTTTCCACTAAATACTTATTATATTTTTCTATTAAAATGAAAACTAGTTTATCTGTTATCATCATTACATTTATGATCAATTCCATTTCAACTAAAAATACTTGACAACTATAATAATTACTTTTGAAAACTCTTTTAAGATAAGAAACAACATTGCATGATAATAAAAAAATTGAAAATGAAAATGAAAGATATAATATTTTATTAGATAAACATTATGTGCATCACAACTTACTCTCATCTACACTAGTCATATGACTCCTCACGCCTTTATCACTATGTTTGGATGTTGAATTTGTATCAACAAAAATGAATATTTCCATCTTCCTGATTCTCAATCTCCGAAAATCAGTCTCTCTCACCCCTCACACACATTATCATCTCAAAAAAAATCACTGTCTCTCTCACCCCTTACACATATCACTGTCTCTCTCACCCCTTACACATAATTATTTGGAGTCGTGTCAACAAAAAAATGAATATTTTCATGTCCCTGATTTTCATCTCAAAAAATGACTGTTCACCCCCTCAGAGTTAATATTTTCATGTCTCTGATTTTCATCTCAGAAAATTACTGTCCCTTTCACCTCCTCACACATGATTATTGCATCACCAGTGTCAATTGCAAATTTACAGGGTACCAGTTCTGGTTGAAAAGACTCAATCCACTAAAAATCACTGCTTATTTCAAATTGGAATGATACCAGTACTTATGACCTTCAGTGTTTATTTCAAATTGGCATGATAACGGTACTTAATGAAAAGACTCACTTCATTGAAAGTCACTCCTCACATAATGTTTATTTCAAATTGACAAGGTACCAATGTCTTTTGACAAACTTCACTCCATTGACAGCCAGTGTCACTGGATGTTGTTGTATCTCCAACAGCAACTATCTAAGGATGTCCCTGATTTCAATATCTGATTTGAGTCCATTAATTCAAAATAATATAAAAAATATCCATATTTTTAAAATATATTGGAAATCGCAACTCACTATCATCTACATTTATACTCCGACTCTTCACCAATACTTACTGTGAATAGTTAGTCATCAAATCTTATTTTGTTTACTTGTCAAACACATTAACTCGATTGAAAGTTATAATGAATAGATATTGAAGCTGTATTTCCAACTATAAGTGGATGCTCCTGATTTGAATAGTAGTTCAGCCCAATGCTCCATTATTATAAATATTTTATAGGTTATGTAAATCGAAAGTTATAATGAATAGATATTGAAGCTGTATTTCCAACTATAAGTGGATGCTGCTGATTTGAATAGTAGTTCAGCCCAATGCTGCATTATTATATATATATATATTTTTAGGTTAAGATTTACATAGTTAAATTTCAATTCAAATATAACCCTATAAATATCAATGGTGTAGCTCTATAGTAGCATAGATAGCTTTATACTAGTTTAGATTCATGTTAAAAAGGATATACTAAGGGTACAGAGGTGTCAAATCTTTCAAGCTGTAAACCTTTTTTTAAGTAGAAATGTTGAGAAAGCTTCTTAGAAAGGATGTGTCATTTTTTATAATATTTTATTTATTTATTTTTATAAAAGATAAGTATAACCCATAAACATTGAAGGAGTTACACAACTCCCTTACTGAACTGTAGATTGTGCCTCTTCCACGTAAACATCATTAATCTTACATATATTATTCTACCCAACAAACTTGCACCTACTGAACTGTAGAATGTGCCTCTTTCACCTAAACATCATTAATCTTACATATATTATTCTACCCAACAAACTTGGACCTGCTTAAATGGATGGCCAGGTTAAGTAAAACACAAAGAAATAAATAAATCCAATCCAACCAGTAGGGACAATGAAAAATTGATATGGTGGAAATCACATCGACGATATTCCTTTAATTCCCACTTTTCATTAAAAAAACCAAAAAGGAGAGCAAAGCTCATTTGGATTTCTGCATCCGAATAATGCAACACAACTACATACCACTACCACTAGATCTGTACAATTTATTTTTCCCGTTCTGCCAGTATCTGGATATACTTATTTGAAGCGGGGCACGATCAGGCTACCTAATGATAACCGTAGGGTTTATCAGAATTGGCAATGTTGTGCTGAGCATTACCGTTACTATTTTTGTTACTTATATTGTTAACCTTAAATCTCTCTACTGGGTATTTCTGAGCATTCTTGACGAGCTTTCTGAGGGCCTCTTGGCCCAGATCCATACCACAGATGTCGGCCAGACGGACTAAGTATAGCAGGACGTCTGAGAGCTCTTCTCCCAGATGTTCTTTATCAGAGCTATTCCAGTTGGGCAGTCCCCTAGCAACTTCTCCTTTCCACTGGAATATTTCAGAAAGCTCCCCCACTTCTCCCACCTGTAATTACACAACAAATTTCCATCATCCAAACCTAATTAAGAAGGTAATCTACACGATAGATTCATAACATCCTGCAACTACAATCAGAGTGACAAATTCATTATTGAACGTAGAACACAGAAGTGAAAACTTTTGTATATAAAAGCAAGCAAATATATATATATATATATATATATATATATATCGATTTATATGTATACAAGTGCGAGAAGTAGGTTGCGAGGACTGTGATACTGGTCCCAATCTCTGACTCTGGCAAATTCTGCAAGCCTGTCCTGCAATTCTTTCAATGAGACATCCGCCTTATTTGTGGTCTGTGTGACAGAATCCTCCATTTCCATCTTCTTCTCCATGGTAGATCAAGAATTTACGTTCTTTCGTCCTTACCGACCAATAGAAAGCTCACACACTCACTGTGTTAGCTCCGGATTTTACGTTCTTTGATCCTTACAGACCAATAGAAAGCCCACACTCACAGCGAAGGGGAGAGATATAGAATGTGGAATTATAATACCTGCCATGGTATTTTTATAGCCACATCAATCTAGAGAGAGAGTTCCATTTAAGATATTTATTAAACATCGTGCTTCATAAAAAGGTAAGAGAGTTTAAGAAATGACGTCATGCGTTTGTTAAACGTGCCATTTCGATTAACATAATCTTGTCTCCAGCATTTTCTAATGAAAACTTAGTCGTGTGTCGCATTTCGTACTTAAGAGTTCCGTGTAAATCATAATCATGGATAATCACGGATTTATCCACTGGGAAAAGGTTATAATTTGATTATATATAGATATATAATTAAATATATATAAAAATGTTGGAGTTATATTGATAGATGTTTTTATTTGAGATTTAAGGTGGACTACAGCTCATGCTTTTTCATCTATGAATGAGGGTAAGACAAGTATACTCTGCTGATTGATCTATAGGAGTCCATTCAAAAGGCAAAATAAACAATTATAAAAAGAAGGAATATAAACAATAAGTGAGGAATGGATAAAAACAAAAATAATATAAAAAACAATTGATATTTGATAAATGGATAACATGTAGCTAGGCATGGATAAATCAGAGTTAAAACCCTTTTAACTAGAAGAATATCTCTCAACCATTTGATATAGGCACACTTGTAACTCAAGGGGAGATCAAAGTCATATTTTCAGTAACATGTAACATGTAGTGGTATTAAAAAAAAAAAAACTGAATTGTTTTTGAATTTACTAGGTTTGTAATTTTTTTTAATGATTATTAGGTAATATTCATATCTACTTCTTTATTATAATAAATATCTTTCATGTATTTAAAATTAATTAGATTTGAATGAGGTTACATATGTTCTTTTTATATCTATATTAAGTTTGAGAGTTTCATCTCCTTCTCATACTTTGTGTAAGGGTATCAAAATGGAAGAAAGCATTTTGTTTAGTAGTTGAAATTTTATAATTTGTTGGTTTACTTATTGTGTTTAAAGCTCTTTTATACAACCAAGTGGGTGAGATGAGTTACATCTATAACTCGTGTAGACTCAAAAAATTTAGTTAATATATAACATAAAGAAATGTAATCTAGGATTTTTGTCTATATATACATATGTTTGACAAAGATAAATACAATAACTAAATAGAGCGATATTAAATTCCACAACCAGGTGTTGAAGAGATTGTAACATCCATTCCCAATTGTTGGTTTAGTATAATATTTTACTATCTAAACATAAAGTAGTAATAACAATGCTCAAAGGTATACATATGTTAATAACTCATGTAGACTCAAAAAAATTTAGTTAATATATAACACACAGAGATGTAATCTAAGATTTCTCTCTTTATTTATACATATGTTTGACAAAGATAAATACAATAACTAAATAGAACAATATTGAATTCCACAACCACCTCTTGAAGAGAATGTAACATCCATTCCCAATTGTTGATTTAGTAGAATATTTAGCTATCTAAAAATAAAGTAGTAATAACAATGCTTAAATGTATGACTGAGTAAGTAAAACTAAAAAAATTGCTCAGTATAATAAAATAAATAAACAAAAAATCACCCTATAAATGTTAAAATGATCATAAAGTAAAAATCTTTTTTAAAATGAAAATTAAAAAAAAAACTCATTCACCCTATAAGTGTTAAAAGGGTCATAAAGTAAAAATCTTTTTTAAAATGAAAATTAAAAAAAAAACTCACACCTCAAAGGATTTAATCTTTCTTAACATTTGATAGATTTTAAATCGAAGAAAAGTCTCTACCAATTATAACCAATTTTTAGAAACATATAAAAAAATTTGAATAATCATTTTCCAAAAAAAAGTATTTTTCAAATCAAAACATGAAATTGATTAGAAATATATGTCAATGTTTATAAGAGAAATGATTTAATTATATATAATTAGACCATCTTTGCTAAATACACTTTTTAAGGTCTATCATGTCCATGATAAAAAAGAAATTCCCATCCAAATTAAAGCTAACTTGATCCAGCAATTCATGGTTTTAATAAACACATGTCAATCTACATATATTGCAATTCGAACCACCAATTCATGGTTTTCGAAAACTCCTATCAATCAATTACATTAAGAATGAAAAGGTTAGAAAATGCATGGAAAAAGAATTACGAAGTGGCAATACTTTATTAATTTTCTCAAAGTAAACAGGTGGCAATATATTCGAAGCAATATCGATATGACAAGTGCATAGAAAACGTTAAATGGTACAAATCGAATATTACCTTAGTGAGTAACCCAATGTTTAGTGCTATTTAAAGTGCTCACAAATATTCCATATTGTTGATCATCAATTAAAGTAGTGGCCTCTTATATACATGCATGAGCTATAGTGCTCACTTTGTCTTAAATTAGTGACCTCTCTTATAAACAAACATGAGGTATTGTGGTCACTTTTCATGGTGGTTGTACTTTGTAAACATCCCCACCCATCTTTATACTATTAAATCAAATACTAACATAAAAAAAAATTCAATATCATTCAAAAATTGAGGGTCACATCATTAAATCGAAAACACACAAATCATCATTGCACTCTAATTCTTGGGTCTGATGTTATGATATATGCCTATTATTTTAATGGAAAATGGATTCTTGTTTATGCTATGTTGTTTTTAATTTTATAACTGTTTAAAAACGTTATTAATTAATCTTTTATCTAATATACAATTGTTTTATTTGGATAACCACTTTATTTCAAAATTGAGATTACAAACCAAAGTATCAAACTCAATCTTGAGTCTTACTCTTGAAATAGGATAACTATATTATGATATTAGGATCAAGATAGAGAAACAAAGGAGAGAATATGATGATGTAAAATGCAATGTTCCCTTACAATGAGACAAATACTTTAAATAGAATCATTAGCTTTTTAGTTTATGTGAATCTAGAAACGTACCTTTCATATAATATTTTAGTTTTATAAAAAGAATATTTTTAGATTAAGATAATATTTTAAATTAAGATAATAAACTTAGTGTTTATTGAAAATGTTTGATGTTTTAAAAAAATCTCACATCATTTATTTTTAAAATTAATCTATAATCACAAGTATTGTATAATTATTTAACATATAATTATCAAAATCTATTAATATAGTTAGTTTCGAAAGACCTTGTTTTATATAGTGATCTGAGTTTAAACCTTGTAAGATAGCTCAGAGGAAATACTTAGAATCGAGCCATGTTAAGGGTTGGAATGACTTAAGGATGTGTGCAAGCTAATGAGGGTCTCTTTTGACATGTAAGATGCAATAGAAAACTGAAAAAACAGGCATCCATCAACTTACATGGATATTTTGAGACACTTACACAATGAATCTTGCGACGAGTAAAAAAAATTAAATGTAGGAAATTGATGACGTTTCCAAATATATAATTTTTTTCTACTAAAAATGTTCTTAACTATCTAAAGTTAGATCTTTTGTAATGGGAAATTTCTATTTTTGGGACAAATTATAAGGTATATGTTTTTGTGGGCGCAACCTTTGAGTGACTAAATGATGGAATAAACTTATGGAAACTAGTATACATATATAGAACATATAGTACTAGTGCACGACTATTTTTCCAATAATAAAAATAATATTTTAATTTTTTTTTTAATTATCTAAGTGATCAAACCTTGAAAACAGTATGTCAATTGTGGGTGCAGCGTTTGAATGTCTTAATGCAATTATTTGGAAATGGTTTTTATAGCATGTAGAGGTCGATGTTCTTTAGTGCACCATACATATTTTTTTTTTAAAATGCTTGAGAAACGAAAGAGTTATGGACGAAACACTAACAATGTGTTTTTTTAGTTGAGGAGTCATGACACAAGATAGATAAGAAAAAATAGAAAAATATATATATTGTTATTAAAAATTACATATTTCGAATCTACAAAAAAAACATATATGTTTCTAAAATTTCATAAAAAATGGAGGTGTGCAACATACTGTAACCAACAGCTGTAATGTCCCTTTTTCAAAAATTTATTACAATGACCAATTTTTTCACTTTTTTCCCAATTTCGACCTTTGACTACATTTGATGTCTAGGTCTCCAAATTGGCCTAAATGCTCCCGAATCTTCAGGAAAGGTGTATGAATGATATTAATACTTGAATATTATGTTAAGGGATGATTTATGACCATTCAATTACTTCTGCAAACTTGTTTAATATTCTGGTCAAAGTAGGAGTCTTTACTAGCAAATTGGGGCTCCAATTCCCCCTGGGTAAAATCTAGAAATGGCTTCTCAAATGCTCCCAAACCCACTCAAATTTCTGAAAATAGGCAGAGGATGTTTAAGGGACATTTTTAAGGTCTCATATGCATCATTATTCATTTTATACAAGCTGTCATGACCCTCTCCCAAATAGCTACAAAATCACTAATTCGACCAGTGGGGAAATGGCATCGAATCTTCTCCAAATGAAATTAAACTGAGTAAAATGACCTCAAATGATTAAGTGCTGAAGATGAAACTTGTAATACTCATAAATGACAGTCCATTAATCATAAATATATTAGAGAGACATTTTTCCATTCGAAATAACCAACACCATCATGGCATACATCAATATAGTGGGGAAATGGTCATTCTTTGCTCATTAGTAGTCATTTTTACATACAACTCTTGGGAATTTCGAGCTGATAATTTCTAAGAATGAATAATAGAGCATATTGAGCTTATTACAATAAGAAATGGACAATGAAAGGCTCTCCCAATTCGAAATCATCAGCATTACAATGGTTCACAATAAGATAGTGGGGAAATGGCATTATTTCTTCATTGTTTAACACTTTTACATGAAATATTTTAGTATTTGAACTTGAGATTATTCTGAACTTGAAATAAATATAATTTACATCAGAACATAAAATAATGGGGCATTAGAATCTTCCCCAAAGAGATCAATATCTCACCCAAAGTGCAATCCCTCCATGAGCAAGAATATGCAATAAAAACTGGAAATGGTTGAGAGAAAGTGCTGCAATAGAAGGAACCACGAGCTTCCATGTGGCTTACAACTGCAAATACAACTCCATTAAATCTCCATGAAATACCTTAGTGTCCTCTCCAAACACCAACTTGGATGGTAATCTTTCACCCTCAAAATTGGCTAAGGCAAGAAACTAGTCATCCACTAGCTCTTTCAATTCACAAATGAAAATTTCTTAAATTATAAAGAGCCATTCTCTTGGTTGATTCTTGTATTTTATAAAAATCCTTAGAATTATAAGGTTACCAATCCATCCACAAACTCAATCCAATTCAAATTTTGGTGTGTGCTCATGATTTGCCATGTGTCCTCCCTTTCCTAGCCTTCTATCTTTCTCCAATTTGAGTAGGATCCCATTGAGTTTCCCCAAATCACATGAGCTCCCTCTTGGATGCTCTATTTAGACCTAACATGTCAGATATGTCATATGTCAGTATTCATATCTGATTTGTGTCATAGGTGTCAAAGCATCTTCATCATTGTTGTCATAGAGCTAGGGAATCTAGTCCAAGTGTCTCACTAGCTCCAAAATACCTTAATTGAATTAGGCCAAGTATATTGACCTTCCAACTCATCCCAAGACCCTTGGTATTCTTATGGATTCGAAATGACAAGAGAAAGATGCCATGTGGCATAGACAATCTAGATTGTGTGGGTACCATATCCTCCACATGTCTTCATGATCAATTGCCACTTTGATTTTCCATTGTATTTATTTATTTTTCTCCTTTATTCAAAATATTTATTCCATTCTAATTCTCAAACATCATTTATTTTCCCCCTTATTCCAAATCCTAAAGCTTCCACTCCCAACCTAGGAAACTAGTAATTTTCCTCCTTGGCAATTATTTAACCCTTAGCATCAATTTGACAAAAAGTCTCATGAATATGGAAAATGTGATTAGGCCATTGTGACCCAATGCAAAATTTGGGACATGAAAAATCCTCCCTTTCCAATATTTCTTCTCCTCAAGCAATTTTAAACATGGGTGTTGAAGAACCTACTTTATGTATGATTCTTTGAAGTTGCCACTGAGTTGCCCAATTTTGACTCTTTGAGATTCCATGAAGATTTTAGAGAGGAAACACCAGGATTTCTCCTGCACTACTATGATTAAAATCACTTTATTAAGTGGGGAATCCATCCCCCATACTTCTTGTTTCCCAAAAAATTCGAAATCCATGGGACTAAAAACTATCCCAAGGTCCCATTGCTTATATTGCACTACAACAATTAAGAGTGCTCTCCAACCCATATCATTAGGAAAGAGAATTCTGGGATGCCATTTTCTTGTAAGGATTCTTCCAAACATCATAAGTACATAATATATATCATCAAAGTACATAACACCATAATAAAAATGTACATCAAGGAGGTGCCTCATCAAAAAATCATGAAAGTGCTTATACCTCCAAGTAAGTAGACCACCATCTTCCAAGTGCATACAAGATTCAAGTGACCAATAAAATCTGATCCAATGAAATAGGTGAGGATCCATGTCCTATAATGCTGCTCCAAAATGATGTGATATGCATAAAAACATTCAGCCATGTATTCTTTCATCCAAGAAGTGAATGAAGAATCTCCACTCAAATCTGAACCAAATAATGAGCAAAAGAAACAAGGAGAATTCAAATGACTCAAAGAAGTATACATCCATGAATGAGATAATCATAAAGACATAAAAAAGTATGTAGTTGGAAACAAAAATGTTCTCCAATCATAAATCTATTCACCCACTATTGGATGATGTTCCTCCAACATCAAATGAACCAAGTGTTAAGCAAGAAAAACCATGAGTCTTCAAGTGACTCAAATGCATATCATAGGTGCATCCATGTATATGTGAATAATCATAAAGTAACAAATAATGCTACTAAAAATGTGAATAATAATGTGCTCCAACCATGTCATCATAAAAATTAAATCTAGGAGTTCCATACTCCTCATGTGGCACCATAAAAAAGAAACCTTTCACCCATACTTCATTGAGACTAATGTTGCAAAACATGGAATTGTAGGATGTAGGCAAATGATATAACTCACCCAAATGATCAAAAAGTATAGAAGTTTCATCATGGGAAGGATCCATATGGGTAGTATCATGTAGGTCCTTTAAAAGTGTGAAACCTTTGTCATAGATTGTTTCCAATGTAGAGGAATCATGCTCTTCTTTAAAAATTGCATAACATTCGTCAAGAGACAATTAAAGTTCCTCTTCCACCACATAAAGTGTTTGGATATATTCAAGTTCATATTCAAACAAATCAAGTACATTCAAATTTACACATTTCTCATGATCCACCATGTCATGAGAATCCTCCAAACAATCTACCATTTGACAATCTGAAACATAGGAGGAAAAACACATATCTTGCAACTTTTCAAGAAGTTGCTCATTTTGAATTGTGAGCTTATGATTATCCTCTTTATTCTTAAAGTATGCATCATGTAACAATTAATTAAGCTCAAACAAATGGTTTCTATAAAAAACAAAAGACATGAAATTACCTTTGATGTGGCACATTGCACTTTGAATCTTCTCCTTGTCTTCAAGGAAGGATGTTTCCTCCAATGAAGTAGCTCTCCAATAAGAATTTGACACTAATGCTTGAGTTCCATGGAGTATTATAAGGGACTATTGGATCTTCTTTTCATTCATATTTAAGGACCCTTCAATAAAACGAGGCTCTTGCAAATGAACCTCCTCATCTTCTTCCTTCTTGCTTGGACCAACTTCATGAAGCTCAAGTGGTGATGGGGAAGTTGATCTTGTTTCTTCTTCAATTGCTACAAGGTCGTAATTTTCATGTTTAATTGAAGTTTGGCTTGCAGAAACACTTTCAAAAGTGATCTATATGTCACCAACATAGAGGTGTGAGCACCCATCACTAGTTACTACTTCATATTTCAAG
This sequence comes from Pseudotsuga menziesii, assembly GCA_001517045.1. Classification (NCBI taxonomy): domain Eukaryota; kingdom Viridiplantae; phylum Streptophyta; class Pinopsida; order Pinales; family Pinaceae; genus Pseudotsuga; species Pseudotsuga menziesii. The sequence continues at coordinate 158,281 of LPNX010081133.1, forward strand.
AATCCATCAATAGATGCTCTTTGTTTCATTTCCAAGGTAGAATGTGTCTTGAAATGATATTTAATATTTTCAATAGAAAATTCTTCATGCTCATGTGATGTCTCTTCATATTTTTCAGAGTCACTTGGGAGTGAATTTTGACCCTCTTCATGTACTACTTCTTCTACTTCACCTATTTCAGAAGTAGGTGGTTCATGGGTATCCTCCTTTTGCTCCTTCAAGCAAGATGATGCATTTTTCACCTTGGTTTTCTTAAGATCAATATATTTTCTCCAACCTTGGATATCCAAAAATTAGAATCCTTTCATAATATTCTTGGTAATTTATTCAAATATAGGTTCCATGCTTTTTATATTCTCCTCACCATCATATGAGGTTCCCTTTTCATCCCTAGTCATAGTTTCCTCTTTAGCAAAAACACTTTTGGATTTCAATATCTAATGGTGGTCCATGAATTATTTTACTCATAAATATCATACCACATCAGGTTCCAATATCATGCTCTATTACCACTGAAATATCCCTTTTTCAAAATTTTATTACAATGACCAATATTTTCACTTTTTTCCCAATTTTGACCTTTGACTAGTTTTGATGTCTAGGTCTCCAAATTTGCCCAAATGCTCCCAAATATTTAGGAAAGGTCTATGGATGATATTAATACTTCAATATGATGTCCAGGGATTATTTATGACCCTCCAATTACTTCTTAAAACTTTTTTAATATTCTATTCAACGTAGGATTCTTTACTAGCAAATTGGGGATCCAATTCCCCCTGGGTAAATGTTGAAAATGGCTTCTCAAATGCTCCGAAAACCACTCGAATTTCTGAAAATAGGAAGAGTATTTTTAAGGGAAATTATTAAGGTCTCATATGCATCATTATTCATTTTATACAATCTGTTATTACCCTCTCCCAAATAGCTACAAAATCACTAATTCGACCCTTGGGGAAATGGCACAGAATCTTCTCCAAATGTAGTTAAACTGAGTAAAATGACCTCAAATGCTTAAGTTATGAACATGAAACTTGTAATAATCATATATTACATTCAAATAATCATAAATATATCATATATACATTCTTATATTCGAAATGATTAACATCATCATGGCATACATCAATATAGTGGGGAAATGATCATTGTTTGCTCATTAATAGTCATTTTGACATGAAAATATTGGGTATTTCGACCTGATACTTTATGAGAATAAATAAAAGAGAATATTGATATTACTACAATATGAAATGGACAATTAAAGGCTCTCTCAATTTGAAATCATCAGCATTACAATGGTTCACAACAAGATAGTGGGGAAATGGCAATATTTCTTCATTGTTTAACATTTTTACATGAAATATTTTGGTATTTCGACTTGAGAGTATTCTGAAATTGAAATACAGATAATTTAAAATCATAAAATAAAATAATTGGGCATTATAAGCTTCCCCAAATAGATCAATATCTCACCCAAAGCGCAACCCGTCCATGAGCACAGATATGCAATACAAAATGGAAATGGTTGAGAGAAAGTGTTGCAATAGAAGGAACCACGAGCTGAAATATAGATTACACATAAAAATACAACTCCATTAAATCTCCATGAAATACCTGAGAGTGCTCTCCAAACACTAACTTGGATGGGAATATTTCGCCCTCGAAATTGGCTAAGGAAAGAAACTAGTCATCCACTAGCTATCTCAATTCACAAATGAAAATTTATCAAATGATCGAAAGCATTTCTCTTGGTTGATTATTGTATTTTATAAATATACTTAGCCTTCTAAGGTTACCAATCCATCCACAAGCTCAATCTAATTCAAATTTGGGTGTGTGCTCATGATTTTCCATGTGTCCTCCCTTTCCTAGCCTTCTATCTTCCCCCAATTCGAGTAGGAGCCCATTGAGCTTCCCCAAATCACATGAGCGCCCTCTTGGATTCTCTAGTTCTACCTAAAATGTCATATATTTCAGGTTTCAGCATTCATATATGATTTTTGTCATAGGTTTCATATCATCTTCATCATTGTTGTCATAGAGCTAGGGAATCTAGTCCAAGTGTCTCACTAGCTCCAAAATACCTCTTCCTTTTCCATGGGAGTTACTATTCCACTCCAATTCGACCTTAATTAACTCATTCCAAGTATATTTACCTTCCAACTCATCCCAAGACCCTTGGGATTCTTATGGATTCGAAATGACATGAGGAAGATGCCATGTGGCATAGAAAATCTAGCTTGTGTGGGTCCCACATCCTCCATGTGTCTTCATGATCAATTGCCACTTTGATTTTTCATTGTATTTATTTATTTATCTCCTTTATTAAATATTTATTCCATTCTAATGTTCAAACATCATTTATTGTCCTCCTTATTCCAAATCCCAAAGATTCCACTCCCAATCTAGGAAACTAGTAATTTTCGTCCTTGGCAATTATTTGACCCTTAGCATCAATTTGACAAAATATCATGAATATGGAAAATGTGATTAGGATATTATGACCCAATGCAAAATTTGGCAAATGAAAATGACTAAACATGAACATATTGAAAATTTGGATATAATTCTCAATTAGAAATGGTTTATCATATTCCAAGGCATAGGCATGACGAATTTGAAGCAAAGTCCGAAGAAGACACATATGCATAAGAATGCCACACCAGCATGGGTGGAGGCTCATCCATAGTAGCATTAAGTGCGCTCGCATTTTGTTTAAATTCAAATATGTGTTGCCACCAATGCTAAATGCGTGCACGTTATATTACTGCAAAACGCATGCGCATTTTGTAAGACTATAACACGTGTGCATTATGTAAGCATATAACTTTATATTTTGTGGGGTGGGGAGCTCGATGGGAAATAGTAGGTTGGGCGCCTATCCCAGAGATTCCCATTTCCAATCAAATCTCGTGTGAGGAAACGAACCCAAACTTTCTTTTGTCATTTTTATACTTACGAATGGTACTATATGTCCTTTCACCCTTGGGAAGAACAAATAAAGTATATGGATGAGTGGGATCTAGGAGGAATAAGTCCCACGTCGAGATGGTCAGATCGGTTGCCCAAATATCAGACCCTTTACTATAAAGTTAAATGATACCTTGTTAGCACCTTTTAGAATCTAATAATTCTTAGTATTTGGAGAAGTTACTCCATTTTTTTTACTACATTTCCAATTATAACAATACTTTTGTTATTTTATGTCCCCCCGCACCCCCTATTCCCCCCTCCTCCTCTCCCTACCTTTAACCCCCTTATCTCTCTCTCTAACACACCACCTCCCCATTCGTTCTCTATCTCTCTCTCTCTCTCTTTCTCACACACACACCTATGTGTCCCCTTACCACTAACACCTATATGTGCCCTCCCCCCCACCCCTAAACCCCTAATAATTTCTCACAACCTCTAACTCTTAAACACCCCCTATTGTTCTATCTCTA
>LPNX010081133.1:165452-233798 GCA_001517045.1 Pseudotsuga menziesii
TACCTCTAACCCCCAAAACCATATTACATCCCCTCCACAACACCTAGAAACACTCACATTAATATGACCCCCTCCCCCTCCTAAACTCCTAACACACCCCTTCCTCTCTCTCTCTCTCTCTCTCTCTCTCTCTCTCTCTCTCTCTCATACACACATTTACACACACATCCACATTTCTCCCCATACCACTAAGGAACTCCCTAGCTCTCCACTCTATCTTTGTCTCTTTCTCTGACACACACAAATCCCTATGTATCCCCTTGCCACTAACACACCTTAATCTCTAACCCCTACCCCCCCCTATCTATTCCCCAACACCACCCTCCCCTCCCCCCCGCCCCTTGAGTTTTAGAACAATATAGTTAGGTTGAAGAGAGGGGGGTGTTAAGGCTTTAAGACTTAGGGAGTGCTTGTTAATTCCCCCTAAACATTGAATGATCCCTTAGTTGTTGAACTACCTTTTTAAATGCTCCTAAACACTATTTGAGCATAACGCGTACATGTTATATGTGGTAAAAATGTGCTCCTATTTTTGTTAATAATAGCGTGTGCGCACTATTTCTTAGTATGAAAAACAACAATTCCTATCTGAGAAAAAAATCTATCAGATTTCAAGCATGTTTCACAGTCTGCACACAATTTCATGTTGCAGACAGTGCATTCATTCTCTTCTTCACCATATTATCACACAATCTTTTTTTTTTGAAATCAAACATCTCCATCACAAGTGTCTAAGGATTTCTTGGAGCATGGTATACATTGAGGAGCAAGAAAGAAACCTATTGAGAAAGAAAGAAACCAATCTTTGGGAATCTCCCATTGAGGAGCACCATAGAGCATCTCTACCATTGTTTTTCTTGCAATTGAGGAGCTAGAAAAGGAAACATTAACTTGGTCATTGTGGTGGGGTATGTAGACACAACTGGGAAAGAAAGAAACCAAGATTGGGTAATCTCCCATTGAGGAGCACCATAGAGCATCTCTACCATTGTTTTTCTTACAATTGAGGAGCTAGCAAAGTAAACATTCTTCCCTATATTCCCCCTAACTTGACTATCTAGACACAATTGAGCAAGAAAGAAACCAAGCTTGGGGAGTCTCCCATTGAAGAGCACCATTGAACATCTCCACTGTTTTTTTTCTTGCATTTGAGGAGCTAGCAAAGGAAATATTCCTCCCAATATTCTCCTTTATTTGAGTATTTAGACACAATTGAGAAAGAAAGAAACCAATATTGAAGAGTCTCCCATTGAAGAGCGCCATTGACCATCTCCACCATTTTTTTTCTTGCATTTGAGGAGCATCAAAGAAAATATTTCATTGGTCATTATGGTGGAGTATCTAGACACTTGATTGTGCAAGAAAGAAACCAAGCTTGGGTAATCTCGCATTGAGGAGAACCATATATCATTGATCATTGTGGTGATGGGAAATTCACGCAATCAAGCAAGAAAATTGGCAAGGAAGATGATACCCAATGAAATTCTTGTAGAAATTAGAGAAAATAAAAAAAATAAAATGACCAATCGAAGATGCTCTATGGACACTCAACCAATTCTGGCTGTAGAGGATGCAACAGTTCTTCCTACCAATCCACAACAAGAAAGACAAAATCATTCACTCAAGGTGCCTTCGGTCTCCATACTAGTTGAAGAACGAGCACCGCATGGCACTGATCAAGGAGTAAAATGTAGGTGCAAATCAAGGCCACCTGAAAACTTTGTAGTTTTACTTGGATGTGGGTATGCAAGTGACGAAGTTAGAGACTCATTGAATTCCGACCGTATGATCGAAGAAGTTAATTTTGTTCAAAACACCCATGAGGATTTTCAATTGCCACCGTTCGACCTACAGCAAGAGACGGAAGGACATGAAGCTCATGTTCAAACGCCAGATCAAGAAGGTGATATGGTATAGGGTGCAGTTCCAACATCCATACCTCTATTAGTAACTTCACGACGAAGAAATACAAAATGTATACAAATCAGTGAAATTCTCATTGCTTTGCTTAAAGGTACACTGTCTAAACGCATTATTGCATATCAATATCAAGAGATACTTGTCAACTATTTTGATTCTAAATGTGATGGAGATAAATGTAGATTATTTATATCGTTATTAAAATCTAGTTCTATGACTGTTGTTAGGATAAACCTAAGGATACATATGATAAACAATTCTGAACCAAGTTCTCATGTTGTCAGAAGTTTAGTATATGCATTTAGTACTATTGGAAATAAATCTTGTTCAAAGGATTGCAATGCAACTTGTCGTTTGTTGTCACAATCAATCATGAACAAAATCACCAGGGACCTTTGACTTCTTAAGCCTACATCCAAACTTGTAGGCTTGGATATCAAAACAGTCAGTAGGTATTGTTCTAGAAGAGAACAACTTGACTCTAGTCAAATAGATGTCTGGGAATTCATTGGCAGGTTTACACACTCCGATATGAATCTCATTGATGTGGTCATTAAGGATTTGGTTCAATATTTTTGGCATGAAAATAGTGGACCTTCATCCAACCAAAAATATGTGCTAAAATTGAGAATGGGTTCAAGAGATCATGAGCCCCACATTGATCATTTTATTGACATGAAACAAAAAAATTATATGAGAGATTTAGGCATGAACATAATGAACTTAACTTGGGCCAAAGATCTTTCGAGAAATGAAAACCATGGTATGTTAAAATAAACACAACTTGTAACACATATTGTCGATATCACATTGAGTACGGTTATTACTATGACATGTATATCGATATATTGTGTTTATTGCATAACATTCTTGTGCAGGAATGCTCAACTACATTGTCACTGACATCATCTAGAGACTTTATTCATATCATTTTGTGTAGAAGGACAGAATATTGCACATTTTATAAAAGGCCTTGCGTAGATGGGAGATTCCCAAGGTGTGGTGGAAGGGAATTTTTGGACAAATGAATTCATGTGACTGATGAGCATGAACTTGGGAGATGTGAAGTGAACTTGCAATCATTAAAATATGTCACGTATGATATCAGTGGAGGGAATGAAAGAAAAAAATACAATTGGTCACCTTTCAAGTTAGTAACGAGTTCCCGAATAGTATTTTTTCTTCATGTATTGATACTTCATATATGTAACAACATATTCATATGCACATATTATTGTTGATCTACCAAGTACTGGTTTGCAACTTTATGGAGGAATTCTTTGAAAATACACAACAATATGTAAAGCATGCACATGTGGCTTGTTGGAAAGATGAGTAGTTTAGAATGTGCAGGGATACATTTCCTATTGGATCGATATTATTAGTGGTCGATTTTGCATAAAACTACACCCTTCAATCGCAGAACGAGATTGAGAGTCAATATTATCACTTAGACCAGGTCAACATAATGGTCCAAATCACTTATCGACATGGGGAAAATAGTACTGAAGAGAAAAAGGTTATATTGAAGGAGTTTCACTTTTACATAAGTGATGAAAGGTTTCATGACTTGGATTTTGTACAACACAGCTTTCAATTGTTCTAAAATCACCTGAAGGATAACAATATACAGATGGAACAACATTGGATTTGGTCTTATGGTTGTGCAGGAAAATTAAAAAATGCCCGTGTCTTCCAATGGTTGTGTATTCTCCACAAGAGGCACACAGTGCCACATATTTGGAACTATTTTGAGACTGGAAATGGAAAAGGGGAACATGATGGATAAGGTGCATGCATCAAGACTTAATTACATATGAAATAAATGAAATTCACAACTATTTTTCTCATTCGAGATGCAAACACCATTGTTACATGGTGTTCTTTAGTGATGGGGCAGGGAGACAAAAGGAAAGAAGACTAATCATCTCAAAAAGAACATGTACATATATATTTTTGGGATGTGGTCAATGTTGATCAATCACAACTATATGAGTGCAAGACCGTCCAAGGAACTTGTGCATTCCATTCAGTTAGAATGTTAAACAATGCTATAGTTGAAATGTGGACAAGGAAATTCTCTTCTTTTTTGTTATCCATGTAATAGTGGTTAATGGGACAACTGTGAATCCACATATTGGGTTGATAGTTGGGATCATGTATCAATCCCCATTGGTTGAAAAATAACTGCATAATTATCCCTGTTGGAGGAGGGCAAGTCGAGTATTTCACCTGACTATGACCATATATAAGATCTCATACAACCAGGTTCGACTATTATGTTGATAACTTTGAAATGTTTGATGACTAGTTGTGTTTAGTTAGCTGAATCCTAGGTTTTCACTTCATTTTATGCAGGGCACATATACACAATGGTTTCCTCGAGAGGAAATGAATGGTACAGTGACTACTAGATGGAAAGTTGCTTGGATGGGAAGAAGACCCTCATTGTCTCATTAAGTGACTCCGAGGGCAATTATTTTCCAATTCGGTCGATGGTTATCAAAGGAGAATATTTGACATAGGTTGGCCACGCACAAAAGAAAAAAGGTTAAGTATTTGAATATTATAGACCAGTTCAAATTGTATACCATTATACAAACTTAGTTATTGGCACAAACCTCCAGCTACAAACAATGCCAAGCAAGAACTCATCAAAGTCATGATACTTGTTTCCTTAATCCAAGTATGAGAGGATAAAGGACACTCTAGCTATTAGAGGTGATTTCGATGGTCTAGTCAAATGACCACAGGTAGGTAGTCAAGTATGTGGTAGTTAGGTATTTTGGTTTCATGGTCTCATTGATTATTTATAGCTTGATAGATTGATAAATTGCATATACTTCTACAACATGATAAATTGCACAAGATTCATCATGGATTTGTTGTATTATGTTCATACTTACATGGCTCATGTCATATATCCCTACACCATTATCTAGCACTCTATTTGGGATATGTCTATTGTATATTCCTTGAATCTTGAAGTTGGTCCTATAAGGATTAGTCAACACCCAAGTTTTCATGGAACTTCCTAATGCAAGTGTTAAAATAAGGTATTAAAAGCTTCCCTTTCTTAATAACCCTGGCCAATCCTGCTAACCCTAGTTTGCACTGTAAACCCTAGTTTGAATTCTAAACCATAGAAACCCTAGTTTGTATCCTAGAGACTAGTTTGTGTCAACTTCATGATCCACTGAAGGCGAGGCACTATATCCCCTTGTGTTAGTGAACCATACTAATTGTAGCCTATGATGTAGAGTAATTTTAACATTTTGAAATGAAGAAAAAAGAATTGTCCACATGACATACCACATAAAGAGCATCCAATATAACATACTACATACTACATACTGCATCAAGAGCATACTACATATTGCATACTACATCAAGATCATACTACATACTACATACTACATCGATAACATCCATTACATGACATACTACATCAAGGGCCAATCCTAGTAACCCTAGTTTGTACCGTAAACACTAGTTTGAATTCTAAAACCTAGAAATCCTAGTTTGTGTTCAAAATACTAGGCAACATAGTTTGTAGCCACTAACTATCATCTATATATCGCTAGTACCATTTATTCGATGTCACCATTGACAAATATCTCGTATCAATTGAGATGAAAGGTAATCCTAGCCTAACAACCCTGGCCAATCCTAGCTTACAAACCCTATAGCCAATCCTAGTATCCCTAGTTTGCACCGTAAACCCTATTTTGAATTCTAAACCATAGAAACGCTAGTTTGTAACCTAGAGGTAGAAATTCTATGCCCCGGGTAGGGCTTCAACAGGTGTCCCTAAAAGCCTGTAGGAGGTGGGATTCAATGTGCCATAGAATGATGATCATGGTTCGGATGAACAAACCGTTGACTCCGTTGGATTTAGGAAATAGAGATAGTGCTAGGGGTGGCCCTATACTATGGGTCCATGGTCAAGGGATCCCGTTTTAGGTCAATTTTGGAAACTAGGGTTTTTCTCAGTAAGGGAATGCAAAATTTTTGCACATAGGGGTAAAATTTGCAAATTCCTATACCATGAACATGTCTCTAGCATTCCCACATGGAACCTCCCTAAACACACTTACATGACCCACCAGAATCCTATTTTGATGCATGGTTGGAATTCTATGCCCTAGGTAGGGATTCAACAGGTGTGCCTAAAAGCTTGTAGGAGGAGGGATTCAACATGCAATAGAATGATGACCATGGCTCGGATCAATGAACCATCAACTCTGCTGGATTCAGGACATCGAGATAGTTCTAGGAGTGTCCCTCTACTCTGGTTCCATGGGCAAGGGATCTTGTTTTAGGTCAATTTTGAAAGCTATGGTTTTGATTAGTAAGGGAATGTGAATTTTTTTCACATAGGTGGTAACTTTTCAAATTCATCGACTGTGAACGTGTAGCTATCATTCCCACATGGAACCTCCCTAAACATGATTACATGACCTACTAGAACCTTTTTTTAACACACAATTGGAATTATATGCCCCAGGTAAGGATTCAACATGTGTTCGTGAAATCCTGTAGGAGGTGGGATTCAATATGCCATAGAATGATGATCGTGGCTTAGATGGATCAACGAACCATCAAATCCATTTGATTCAGGACATAAGGATAGTTCTAGGGGTGGCACTTTACTCTAGGTCCATGGACAAGGGATCCCTTTTTAGGTCCATTTTGGAAACTAGGGTTTTGCTCAGTAAGGGAATATGAAATTTTTGCACATAGGGGTCAAATTTGAAAATTACTCAACCGTGAACATTTGTGTAGAATTCCCATGTGGAAACTCCCTAAAAAATATTGCATGACCCAACAGAACTGTTGGGCCATAAAAAGTGCACAAGAAGAATGAGAAGCGCAAGCAAGGAAGGAAAAGTGCATGCACGACAGGGGAAACGCAGATCAAGAAGCAAGAAAATGGACCAGTGCAGAAAGATAAAACATGTGCATGACAGATAAAGAAAGGAAAGGATGTGCAGAGCACAGAAAGCTGCGACAAGGAAAGTAGATCCAAGTTGGTGGAAGAGATAGGTAGAAGAGTCAATGCTGAGCAGGCGAAAATCAAGGAAGACAGTGGAAGGATGAACTGGCGGAAGATGGAAGGACAGTTTTGCGACTAGTTATGACTGGTACAGATGAGCTAAAGGAATTTTTCGTGGCTAGTTAAGGCTGTGGTTAATGCATACATTAATTTTACAGCTAGGTATGGGATGGAATTTATTGTAACAAAGATATTTTGTAACCATTTTGAGTTTATAATAACTGAGTAGTACTCAGTCGCCCCTGCGTGGTATGGAAAATGTTATAAATAGAAGGAACCCATTCTATATAAGGGGTGGATGAGGTTAGACAAGTTATATAAGTTATAGAATATTGGTTCAGTCAGTTGGATTAGCTTGGTTAGATTTAGTAGTCAACTCAAAGAAGAGTTTGGTAGAAGTAGAAGGCTATTGAGCCGCAGTTCTTTCAGCTATGTGCGCATACTGCTAGTAGAGTAGAAGAGTCGATCTAGGATGTGTGCAGATCAGTAGGAGCATATAGAAGAAATAAACTAGAGAGCATGAGAGCAAGAATATTGAGTCAGAAAGAAATATATTAAGAATAGTATGCAAGTTCCAGGCTGCAAGGTGTAGGCTGTAAGGTGCTACCTATATTTCTTAGGCCAGATGAAGAGCACCTTGGTGGTTTTTTCCAGATGGGTTTCCACATTATTTTTTGTGTTATATGGTTGAATGTTGTTGAATGGTGAATGTTTATGTGAATATTTGCTTATCTTACATTATTACAGTTATATTTGTTGTTTTATGAATGTTGCAATATGAATGCATGATTGTTTAAAAGTATTGTTGAAATTTTGTGTATGATTTCATGGTTAATCTACCGAGTATACCTATAAGTCGTGCACTATTTGAAGAGTGTGAGGAATTGGCTGCATCACATCATTGCGCTATTCATTAAGGGTTATGGACACTGTCATGTTGTGCAGGTGACCTGTGGATATGGTTGCACCGCTGTCACCGAGTAAAATAATCCATCCTATCATCTTTATCGAGCACCTTGTTCACGCACCAAGGGACTCTAATCCCTAGCCAACTATGGAAACATGGTTCTGGTAGTTACCCATTAAGATATCTCAGGTGATGCTGCACCTTCTTTGCGAGTATTGCTGACTAAGATTTCTCTATCAAGCCGATGTCTTATGGTGTCATGTTGGTATTGTGTAGTTGATTGAACTGCGGGTCGAGACAAGAAGGTATATTAGGCCAACAAATGGTTCCATTTTCGGGACCTTAACCATTTGATTCGATGGAAATGTTGTGGAATCCAATGAATAACGAGATAGAGGACTGGACGGAGTCTAAGATGATAGCATTCGTGCAAGAAGAGAGCGCAGGATCTCAGTTCAGCGCAAAAAACTGGGTAGACGAATACATCTATTCAGATATTCACAAGATATTCTTTGCAGAGTTTCCCATTGTACTGCATGAGTGGCTATCAAGATTAGCAAGAAGGAAGAAAAATTTCCAGAGAAGAGAAGTAGTCAAGTGGAATGATCAGTTGGTGTGCGAAGTAACCAGTGTAAGTAACACCATCTCTAGAGCTATTTATTTTTGACTTGACAATATTTTGCGAGGATATATTACTGAGCTTGCAGTAGAGGCTATAACCTCATATAGTGAGGCTAAAAGAAATTTTTTCCAAGGACCTTGAAGAATATATCTATTATCTATCAGTACATGGATCAAGATGCTCGTTTATGAGAAGGGTATCTTGTAGTTGAGTAGTTGAGTCACATACACCAGAGGAATGATATGTCACGGATCACCTATCAAGAAAATGGGAAACGGTGAGTTGAGATGTTCCCAGGAAGTACATAATCTAAAATAGAAGTTGGATTCCTAAGGAGTGGAAGGAGATTCAGATTAGGGAAAAGAAGAAGGACAGAGGAAGGTTGACGGACTACTACTCTGTTCGAAGAGAGTGAACATGAAATTTGGTCACAGGTAGATGAAGGGTCTTACGATGAAGAGGAGGACTATATCTTGATCTTGGAAGGAGCAGAAGACTCTAAAGAGATTGAAGAGACACCAAAGTCTGGACACCGGTACATCACACCAGGAGTATCACTAGAGGTAAGATCTAGAGCCTCATCTCCTGAAAGAATTGTCAATACTGATAGTGCTAGTACTGCGACTAGAGCACAAGAGAAAACACCTTTGTTAGATCAGTCATCAGATAACCCCAACTCCAACACAATGGTTGGGGTAGATATTCGGTTACCTACATTCAATGGTAATGGAGCAGAAGACCCATAGTAGCATTGGATCATCTGTGAAGTTGTTTGGATGGTTCACTTAGTTCAAAATGTAGACTTGAAGAAAGCACAGATGATCACAACTCTAAGGGGTCATGCACTTGACTGGTTTATGAAGTTCTGCATAGAATCACCATGAACACCATAGAATACCCTTGATGAGATACGATCCGCAATGATCTTTGAGTTCAAAAAACCTAAATCTGAGTCCCAGTGTATCACTGAGATCAAGGAAATCAAACAAGCATTCGTAGAGTCAGTATGGGACTTTGACCAATGGTTCAAGAATTTGATGGCCAAGGTAAGTTTCCAGATGTCATATGTTCAGCATAAATAGTGGTTTATTGCTACGCTACTACCACACATCAGAATCCCATTAATGCAACAAAAGATCGAGTCACATACGGAAGCACTAGAATTGGCAATGAAGCTAGAGGCCTCACTAATTGGTGATGGTGCCGCAAAAATGGTGTGGATTTAGTCACAGTTGGCTAACCTGATGATACAACTGCAGGACATCAAGAAGGGTAAGGAATCCCACAAATAATTATGGTGCACAAAATGTAGAAATTATGGACACACCAAGGATAATTTTCTAGTCTTCATGAATTATGCCTCATCTGGTGCGCCAAACCCATTAAGTGCCCATGGAATACCCTGGTGTCACATATGCCAAATGAGAGGACATCTCAACAAGGACTGTTTATACTTAAAAAATATTGTAAGAACTCTCACAAACCTGTTCTATAAATTCTACAAGTCAATAGGGCATGAAAAGAAGGATTGCAGAGCATACCAGCTCCTGAAGGAGAAGACGGTCGACACATATTTGATGAAGAATGAGGGGAAAAATTAGGCTGAACTGGTGCAAACATCATATCAACCTGCACAATTTCTGCCTAATCAGATCTGAACCCACATCAGCCTTAGTGTGCACCACAACAACCATATGCGTAGCATAATCACTATCAGTTGTAGTATCAGTAGAATCAATACCCACTGCAATCGCCACACCCTCAAGGAAGGGGTGGAAAAAAATTAAGAGGCAGAGGAGGAGGAGAATTTTGTAGAGGAAGAGGCCAGGTTACATTCTATAACTGTGGACAACTAGGTCACTACGCCAGATATTTCTTGGAACATGCGAAGACATGTTTATACTTAAGGGATGGGACCATAATCTGGAGCAATGTCCCCATTTGATCTCAAAGTGGTAGGATAAAACCATCACAGTTTTTAAACCTGTTCAACATCCGAACCCAAACCCTACTCCAAACTTGAATGTTTAGATGATTGCTGTTGAGCCAAGAGATTTGAATGTCACTGCCATAACATGAGGAGGTGCTGTGACTGGAGCTTATAAAGAAACCCCACAAGAACAACTGAATCCATAGGTATGATCTCTGATTGAAAACAATGTACCATTCGACGTCCAAAAACAAAAGCAAGTATTCATAGACGTGCAATGTGATTTTGTGGATCTATAATAACTGACGACATTGAAAGAAGTTAGGGAGATGCTTGAACGATTTCAATAGATATTTCAGAAGAACACTCCAAAAAAGGTTAGAAATCTCAAGTTGTTTTTGTCAAGTTGCTTAGCGTTAATATAAGATAAAGATTCTATCACAGAACTACAAGCACTGATAGCAGAAACACCAGTAGAGCTGCAACCCAAAAATAAATTTAACTAGGTTAGCAAGAGATTCAAAACAGTATGTGAGTTAAGAATGACTGTGCAGATAGGGGATTATGACATGGATTATATCATCTTAGAATTGAGCTTTAATGTCAATATTTTGACATGGAAAACTTGGGAAAGTATGGGTAAGCCATGACTGGACTGGTCTCCTGTTCAATTATGGCTTTCCAATAAGGAAAAGGTCCTCCCAATTGGTAGATTGAGTCAAGTACCTGTTGACATTGAAGGGTTGTGCACATTTGTGTACTTTGAAGTCATTAACATTGTTGATGATACGAATCCATATCCCACATTCCTGGGGATATATTGGGCCATAGACAATCAGACCATTATCAATTTCAAGAAAAGGATCCTCTCATTCAAGGATAATGAGATGAGAGTAGTGTCGCCCATTGACCCATTGGAAGGACATAGGTATGCTAAGCATGTCTATAATGACGAAAAAGGTGACTATCTAGACCATATCTACAATGTCACTTCCATGCAAGAAGACTATATCAGTCCGACAACGGATGGAAACTTGAGTTGGAAGAGTGCTAGTTCCTGCACATCCGACTTAGGAGAGGCATTGGAGGACTAGCAAAACATACTACATGAGGTCTCTACGAGGAGGCACACAAGAGTTACAAGGTATTTGTGATGGGTGGAGAACGAGCTGCAAGAGCTTCCCACCTATGAGGGTCTACCCAACCTTGTGACCTTCTTAACTGAATTTGAAGGACTTGTAACAGAGTCCCAACACTTGTCTGTGTTAGATCATGTGCTGAAGGCTACACCCACTAGAGGGTGGGGCACACACAAGCAGTTCATAACAAAATGACCACATTGTAGAAGTTTGATGGAAGTTAGGTTCAACAAAAAAGTGAGCACCATGAGCCACAGATACATAGGATTGTCAAGCCTTGTCGAGCACATAAATCAGTGTCGCATTGTATTTGCAGAATACTCACGATAGGAATGGGTCCATCATTTCATTCATACATTGTAAATGACACCTAGAACATGGTATGCATCTATGGAGTTGCGACAAGGAACCCACGAGTGGGAAGGTATCACTAAGCAATTTAGGTAGACATTTGCATTAGTTGATGAGCAATCTACAGTTGATGTTGTGCTTCAAATGATAAATGAGAATATATTTGCTGAAATTCCCATCAAAGAGGCCAATGCTCACTAATGCAATGCGACCATTCAGAAATGGATGGCTTGCTACAATCTAGCTGGAGACCCAGATGATGATCTGACTAAAATAAACATACCAGAATCAGATGGCACATATGCAATATAAGGAATTGGCATGTTAAGTGAACAGTTCCTTAAGCCATTGAAAATCAAGAAATTAAACATTGGGTCACTAGAGAATCCAAAGTTTGCCAATATAGGGGATTATTGGGTTGAAGAGATAGTCGTGAAGACCACAAAATTACTGCATGAGTATCAGGTCCTGTTCCCTACCAATTTCTTAGAGATGAAGGGAATAGCCGGTGACCTAGGGGAGATGAAAATACCCCTGCGACCAGATTATAAACCCAGTAAACAACGTCTGTATAGACTGAATCGAATATATAAATATAAGGTAAAAGAATAATTGGATCACATGCTTGACGCAATAATCATTGAACCTATTGAGGAATCAGAGTGGATCAGCCCTATAGTGATACATGATAAGAAAACAACAAGCGAAGTGAGGATCTATGTCAACCTAAGGAAGTTGAACGATGCATTCCTGCACGATACATTCCCAACACCATTTATAGATGACGTACTTGCAAGCATTGGAGGACAAGAGATGTATTCATTCACCAATGGCTTCTCTAGCTATCATCAAGTTAGAATCATGAAGGAGTTGGATCGCCACAAAACAACCTTCGTCACAGAATGGGGATGCTACGAGTATATGGTAATTCCCTTTGGAATCAAGAATGCACCTACTATTTTTTATAGAATAGTAGTCTATGATTTTAAATATTTTATTCATAAATTTCTTGAGGTCTACTTTTTTAATTGGACTATGTTTGGTCTAGTAAGAGACCATATTGAGAGTCTACGCATGAAGTTGGGCTGCTATCGCTCGTATCAGATCGCGCTTAATTCTAAGAAATGTATATTCTGTGCACCGTTTGGTGTACTATTGGACCACATCGTATGTTGCAATGGTATTTTGGTCAACCCAACAAAATTTGAGATCATTCTTGACTTACCATCACCTACATCAGTCACACAACTCAGATCAATGCTAGGGCATATAGGCTACTACAGGAAGTTCATTAAAGGATATGCAGAGATATTCACTGCACCTATGGAAAAACTATTGAAGAAAGATGCAATGTTCCAATGGACACCGAAAAAATGGCCACTACGTCAATATTGGTATTCCCAGAAGGAGTTTAATGTTCACATTGACACGTCATCTGTTGCGCTCGACATATTCTTGACAAAACTAGGAGAGGGTGCGCTTGAACATCGTATTGCTTTTTCTAGAATAAAAACTACCAATGACAGAAAAGAAATACACTACGATAGAAAGAGAAGACCTTGCTATGGTCTATGTGCTTCAACTAGTACAAAATGAGAAATTAATGACTAAAATCAGGATATAAATGACTATTTTTGAGTCGGCGACTAATAGTAGCTAATTTCCACTATCTTATAGCTTGATTTATTAGTAATTGATTTAGTCATTTATAGTTAATGATTTAGTCATTGATTTAGTCACGGTTTTAGTCCTTGATTTAGTCAATGATTGGAACAATTAATGACCAAATATACGACTAAATAAACTACTAGATGATAACATATTAATGACTAAGCTAAATATGACTAAGATACAATAAATTAGCTACTAATATTCGTATATATGTGAATTTAGTCGTTTTTGTAGTCACAAATTTAAGTTAGGGCATGGAGGAACTGAACCACCAACCTCCTACCTATAATTAGGCAGGTGCTTTACCATTGATCTAGCACCCTTTAGGAATTTGTTATTGCTTGACAATGATGATATTCAAACACATTTTGTAGCATTCAAGCATACAAAATAATGATTACCAAGTTATTATAGATCCATAATGGCTTACCTTGTACTAGTCCTTGGTAATCATTATTTTGTATGCTTGAATGACGCAAAATGAAAAAATCCCAGAAATTTATAGGAATGACAAGCATGCATAATATTTAGTTATATTACATCACCTAAAACAAATGGAAGGTTACATAGGTGTAATCTTTAACTCAATACAAGATACTTAAGTAGTAATTTCTTAGGGGGATGCATGTCGAAAGAGCATATCCTGCTAATGGATGCAATCCATCTTACACCCACTACAACAATTTGAGCATGGAAAACCATGTATTGGTGTGTTCATGGACATTTACTAATGTCACTACTGCAAGATGATAGGAGAAATAATGCAGACTCTACAAATCTAGAGAAAAAAATAACCTTGAAAAGCTAATGTAAAATTGCAAATATTAGTTGTAGGTAATATTTCACTGCAGAAACATGTTATGTATCACCTTTAACATCACGTTTCACCCAAAAAAATTGAAACTTGACGTTGTCTAATCTGTGGTATATTTATCTATCCAACTTGTGAATACAAACTCCCTTCCCATCAATTTCTTTCAGAATTTCTCTCTTTAAGTAACTGCTTCAATGACCTTCTTACATTCTTCCTAAGACACTTTATGTTAGGATCTAACTCTAGAAAATATAAAAAAGAGACTGGCTCCAATCCTAGTTTCCCTCTTTATAATATTTTCTTTCTAGCAACATTATTCCAAACTATCGGTGACACCATGTGGAATGAAATCAAACTAACTTGTAGAAAACCAACTCTTTTATCAAAATTGCATCTCTTCCACAAAAATGTTAATACTACCAAGTGAGTAAGCAGGTAAATTCAGAGGTTTCATTTATACATCTTTACTATAGCAACTTATGTACATAATACAAGGAAATTTTGAACAACAAATGAGATAAAAAAGCTAACAATAACAAACAGATAAGAAAATGGATATCTACAATGGTACTTTTTTAGGGTCATGCAATGCATCCAAACACTACCTGCAACATAAAAACATTTAGGGACAACTCTCTTTGAAACTATCTGGGTACATTTAATTGCATTTATGCAGCCCTTCCATACATGAGCATGTTTTGAATATATTCCACCAAGTTCTTGGTACATACAATCAAATTAAATAATTGATATTTGAACAAATATTTCATAAATTACGTAAGAAACCCTACAATAAAAATAAATATCTGCAAGAAAATAAACCATCATTAATTGCATCCATATGTAAATTATTTGAATTTATACCAGTGCTAATTCATTGGGTTTGATTCCTAGGCACAACTCATTTAACATGGGCCCAATTGATGCTTGGTAGGATGGCATGTTACAAAGAACATGGTACAGAACCTAAAATAAAATCCCATAGAACCATCAGTCACAAAAAAAATTTGAAGGTTCTATGCACTGAAAGCTAATCAAATAATGCAAGACAGTTATCCCTAAAATTCTCAAAAATTAAGAGTTTTAGTACACCAGTAACATCAATCATCTTGAGTCTAGGAAGTGGAATAGTTGGATCTATATGCAAAGAAAGAATCCTTAGCACATCGTCATGGAATTTTGTCTTCTTTGGACATAAAAGAATCTATTCCAAGATCTGTTTCACAAAATAATAGACTTCTCTACAGAGAGATCACTTGAAAATAAAGCGAACAAACAAAAACTAGTACCTACAACCACTCAAACTTAGGAAACACCAAAATTAGTCACAGAACTGAGGAATATTCAACTAAATCACCGAGAAAATGAAAGTAAAATAATCTGCGGGGAGTGGACCATATTTACATGTTACCAAACTAGCTACTATTCTTTCAAACACTCCTTCCACCAGTTTGTCCTTAGCATTTGTTTGATCTGAAGATAAAACCAATTCTTTCACGATGGATGCCTTTTATTTGGCTACAATTCATAAGGACACACCAAGATCAAGAGTGAAATCCTTGACAAGAGGTGCAACACATCTGGCTAATTTCACCATAGTTTCAAATGCATCACTATTCACTATAGGTGAATTTAACGACGACATCACATAGTCTTCATGTTTCAACAAAAAAAAAATTAAGGTTCTCTCAACCAAAGGAAGTCAATATCTTGCCTGCAGAAACAACAGACCATATAAACCTAAATGCTTCTCCAAGTCAATGAAAGAAAATGTGAAGATGGAACTCAAGTAATTGCTAGAAATGTTTAAAAAGTGTATCACCCTTATTCTAGACTATGGACTACTACCTTTCATTGACATGTCATATTAATCATTGGTATTTAATCATAAGCTACTAATCAACCTCAATCATAGCATGGAAAATCACCATCAACAATATCATACAAGTACAAAGAAGAATACAAATTAAAGAGGAACATGAGAAAGAGGAAATCCCTCTGATATTTAAAGCCATCATCTGATTTTTCTTCAAGCCTGTTACCCCTTGAAAACACATGCTCTATATAAAGATAAATACATAAGGATCTTGGGTTGTCACACCCTCTTCAACCAATTCCCTAATAAATCCTCTAGGGTTACATTGAGTCTAACATGAGTCAAATATTAAAGCTACTAATACAACATCAATACAACATAAATGTAGGCCACCTCAACTAGGGAACCAACACCATATTGGATAGGCAGAGTTACTGGCAATCAACCATCCCTTAAATTCTAAAAAACATCGAAAAGCATTCTTCTCTAGGGTTTCTCCCATTGTGCCAGGAAAAAACTGACCTAAAGTGAGGAAGAGTTGTTGTTCTGACAGTGGAAAACCATCATAAGTGCTCCTCGCATTGCAATATTCTTTCTGAACCTTTGATTTTCAAAAGAAAAAACCTGCAATTTCTATTCAAGAGAAGAATGGAAATTAGACTCCTACCATGCTATCAACACTTTGCAAATGAGAAAAAGGACTAAGCATTTTTTCTCATACGTTAAATTATCTCCAGCTAATGCAACCATAATATCGTACTGTCAATGCTAATAAAAGAGCCCTTTACATTTAAAAATACGAGTGCTGTTAATTTAACTATATCAAAAAAGCTGCAACATATAGTAGTCCTCCTGAGAGGACATTTATGGAATATAACCAATAATACAACTTACTACAAAAATAATTATGAAGAAATAGCAACAGGTTGTCCAACAATACTGTAAAACAGAATAGAAAATAAACTAGAACTAAGATAAGCAATGAATTTCTAAAACTTATTTGGGAGGTATAACTAGACCCCTTCCCTACCTCCAACCAACCATAGAACCTTCATCCAGCATGTGTCCTGTAAATTATGAGTCAACTATCATATTCAATACATGAGTAAAATAAATTAACACAAAGGATTCTACTATCTCCATGAGATGGTCATCAATAGGCCCATAGATAAAATTGTGCAATTGTGATATTCCTTTCATCTAAAGGATTAGCAAGGATGAATCTCCAAATATTTGAGTATAAATTAAATTCCTTTCCAGAGCACATTTTAGTAACAATATCAAAGCCATGAAATCAACGTGACTATTGGAATGTCACTCCTAAACCTTCTTTGAAGCTCACATGCTGATAACTAAAGAACATCACCTGCACTACTAAATACCTTAGGCTTCATTTTCTTAGCTTTTGAATTTTCTGAAGAACCATTTTGAAAAGGAAATAAATCAATGTCTAGCATAACTGGTCATAGTTCCTTTGAAATCTCTACACCACCTTCCTTTTGACAATTCTCTAAGATGCAACATATATTCCTTTCTATTGTGTTGACAGTTGAGATCAATAGATAAACATATTATTTGGCTTTCTCATTGCTATGCAATACATAAACACAATTCAATGATTAAAATAGACCTACATATTACTTTAGGTTGCTTTTAAAAATATACATCTAGGTCTTGTTGCCCCTAAAACACAAGTCTATACACAAGTGATAAATAAACTTTTTTTTTTGTCCATACTGAATTTCCATATTCCTATATTGAAAGTTATTGCATGTGGAACAAGATACAAGCTATTTATATGCCTTTTATGTAGGTATCCACACTTCCAAATCATAATTCTTAACGGAATCATCATTTAAAGCACCAGAAACAATTGATAAAATCTGTTATGGAATATTTAGCTTCCAAATGAAAGCATATGTTTGTTAAAATATAGAAAGAAAAACCATAAGGGCTTGTTGATGAAAATAATCAGTTCTCTAATTATAGGAGCTAAAATTCCATGATTTATTAAGACTTACCTCCTTGTATAAATATTTAGAATTGTTGATCATTTCCTCATGCGTGTCCCAAGAGTCATTTACATTTCGGCAAGTTATGCAAAATTGCTCTACTTTTTCAAACTGATGTACTCTAAAAATTCATAGTGTATAGTTTCCATGTGAACCTACTTTCCTAAATCAAGAGCAATATCAAACATACCTGCACCATAATAAATAATCCAACAAGTGGTAAGTGAACTATTTGATCCACCACATTTCACTGTTCATTTAAAAGGTCACTTAAACACAAAATACCTCAAGTGTGAGGATAGTCCACCAAGCCAAAAATTATTGCAAGACATAAGATATATGGATGGAGAAATTAATTGAAAGGGAATGTAACTTATAGTTAACGTTGTAAAATGAATCTAGTCACCCTGATAATAAGAACACGATGGTTGCTCAGCTGTTGCAATGACATACTTTTCATCACCTTCACCTGTCACCTACCTAACATACAACCATTACATGATTGTTGTTGATATTTGGGTCATAAAGAGAAAAATATGTTTTATATCACATTAAAGACATTGACTTACTGTAATATAATATTGTAACATAAAATTTATACATTTGCATAGAAACAACTTGAGAAGACAATATTTCATGGATTTTAAGAGTATCCTAAAATATCGAATAGCTTCTTTATTATGGTTTAAAAGTGTCCAATAATTAATGCATGTGCACCACATACCATCCTTTGAAATAAGCACTAAACTAGTCTACCATAAACTGTGGAATCAAGTCAAATGTTACCTTACCAAATGAGCTCATGAATTTCATGATTAATCTCCTCTTTATTCAATGACTCTAAGCCAAAATTCTCCATATTATTAACAATGATTAACATATATGTATAAGATGAATGGCACCGAGCCATAAGTATGTAGCTTTTAATTTGAACATTGAACAACAATATCAATACATCACAAGTTGCAAATGAAGCAGTAAAAAGAAGGGGGAGGCTACGAGTCCACACCAGGAAAAGAAAGATAGCCAAGTAAAAATTAAATTATTTTATGGCTCTTTAGTCATTGATTTATTAAAACTTTTTCTTTATAAAATTCTCACTATGAATGTGGGGTATGTCACCATGAAATAATGAACCATCTGTTTTAATTTGAACCAATAATGATCAAAACAAGTGCAAGTAGAATTAGTCTTATTAGATGACATCATGAACTGCGTATTTCTTTTTTATTCTCTTTGAATCCATTTTAATCACAAAGGAACAATTTGAGGGATATAATTTTTTAGATGTACAAATATCACAAATTTGTACGGACTGCAATTTGTGGCAATATAGCAAGTCATATATTGAATGATCCATGCTTTGCGACATTGATAAAATACTATGATGATTAATTTGTTGTGTTTCCTAGAAAATAGTATTTTTGTTCATACGTTTCTGATGTATAAAAAAATATGATTCAATATTGATAGTAGGCTTGACCATACCAAAATATTCAAACCTCTCAATGCATCAAATGAATTCCATTTATTCGACAGAGTCATAAATACTTTATGGTCATCATATACAATTCTTTTTCAGAGCGATCTAATTAATCACACTTATACAATCAATGCCATATCAGATCAAACCCCTTGGCAGTCAACAATATCTTATATAATGCCTTGGTGATCCTTTCCCTTACAATATCCCTTCAAACAATTTATAAGTGATCTCTCCTTTCATTTATAAAAGGAACACAGATTTAAACTTTGATCTACCTTGGCCTAATCTAACATTCTGTGGAATACCCTTGTGCTATAGGAATCAACAATGAAAAGGATTTTTAACACAAATCTCCATTTATGAGTTTCATTAGTGAGAATGCCAAGTACACACTCTACCGCTATCTTTGGATTCATTACTTACTGAAATTTTTCCTTTGCCACATCAAACTAATCATACTCTATTTCAGAATGAAATACTAATAATAACATATAAATTCAGGTATGGAAACTAAATTCCTAAGTGATGAAGGGTGAACTCATAAAATGCATTGAATGTCAAACTAGTTCAATTTCAAACCTCATGAAACAAATTAACAAGTGCATCCCCCTATCTAGCATATTCAACAACTAGAATTTGGATTAAACAACAAAACCTGACTCACATCGATTCAAGGTTTCTATTGGATTTGCAAAAACCTAATCTCAGCTAAACAAAATACCATATATTGATTTCAAGCATAATCCAACTTGACTAAATCATGAAAAACCAAAGGTACAATCCAAACATTATAACCATCTTCTTCATACTGAAAAGATGATGTGAAATTTGAAAATCATATCGCAATCATACTAAAATTCAACTACAATCCAATTACAAACATATTGCAATGTTAAAATTCAATTAAACTTTTCATAGAAGTTTCAATGTGTTTATAATATTTCCTCAAGGAATGTAAACATGTTTTGTCCCCAAACTTTAATTCAATTTTGTGTTTCAAATTAGACTATAAAGACAAACCTAAGATATCATTGTTCGGTTTATTTGTTTGAATTGAAAGATTCTATTTTGGTATCATCATATAGGCCTTAATATTGGTTTTTGGTTTGGCCATGTTTTATGGTCAATAATAAGGAAGATAAACTTGTCTTTTGTCTCTTGTATCATGTAGTTCTAGAAATGGGACATGTACTAAAATAAAGCTTTTTTGGATCAAGACAAAAAGATCTTGAAAAAGCAAGGAACAAGTCTCTAGACACCAATCATGTGCTCTAACAATAAGTAGTCAAATGTGATAAAGGAATTCTTCAAGTTCTATACAACTAGTTGAAGGGAAACTACCTTAAGAATTTGCTAAACACCTACTTTGCTACTTGTGTAACTGCACCAATTAGTGCCATAATAAATACTACTTATGTAGTTACTTGTAAATGTAACAAGAAGTGTAAAGACATAGATAAATATCCCCTTCAATGGGACCTCCAAAACTTTGTCAATTATAATGTTCAAAACCATCTTATATCGACACAAGACTATATGTACTACTAGTATGATGTTAAATTACAATACCCTGTGATTCAAACTAAAAGGAAAAAACTAGTCTAACTAAACTATCCCATCTAATTATTCCTATTTGAATGGGTCACAAACCATGGAGAAAAGTTTCCCCCTTTTTCCTTTGAATATGGAAATCCTGCAATAATTCATGTCATTTTCTCTATTTTGTCTCTTTGATATAGTTCGCTTTTAATTACATTATAAGTAAAGCATTCTCACTTCTACAAGATAAAAATATCAGCTCCCATGTAATTGCTAACAATATTTTTCAACAGTTTTTCCACTTGGAGGAAGAACAATCCTCTTTATGAAAATAAGTGTCATCTTTATATGCCTAGATCTATCTTTGTTTCCATTTTTTAAAAGAAAAATAATTTGATATTAACAAAGTTCCTCAATATTTTGCTTAAGTCGATCTAGAAATGTTACTTATCCTCAACCCCTATATTTGTACATTATACACAATCAAGAGCATCGCCAACAACACAACCTTCTTGGTTTTGAATATTTCTTTGGTATGGTTAGCTTTATTTTGGGTTAGGGGTATTATGTTGTTAGATTTTGTAAGATGTTGAAGGTGTTTATTGGGGCTATGAAAAATATCCTCGTTAAGGCATGGTCATGAATATTTGGACAAAATTGTCAATTGATAACATAATTGCATAAAAAATGTCTATTCATGTCAATGGAGAATTGGTGGTTCAATAGTAAGAGAAACTGAGCGATAAGTTGTTCACCACATTTTGTTCCTACTTTGGTCTTCTTCACTGTCATGGCATAGAGTTACAAATGGATGAGGCCATGAAAGAACTTAAAATGGGAAAATGTAAAATCCATATCCAAAGAGCCCCCAAAACGAATTCACCATGGACAACTAACTTATCCAATTGAAAGATGGAAAGAAATCATGTTGTTTTTCACAATGGAGATATTTTTAATAATTGAAGCAAGTAGAGAAAGTGGAAGCACTTTCATAATGGAAGAATAATAAATGCATAATTTAGAATTTAAATGCAAACTTACTATGGATTTATAAGAGACATCCTCTCCAGGGGTGTCCATTGGAGGGTCGAGAGATGATGATGCAACTAATTTCGACAATACTAAACAATGAATATTCTCAGTGACACCAAGAAAATGGTTCATCAATTTCCTGTCCTTTGACAAACAAATTGAAGAGAAAAAGAGGGGTGACAATGGTGTGTTATCATTATTGGGAAATTGTATATCTTTGGAAAATGAGGAGAATATAGATCCATATCATTCATGTTGTTTTCTTGGTCAAAATTGTCTTCCACTCTTCGAAATCTATACACCTAAAAAATAATATGGGATTCACCACAACCGGAGCTGATCAAGATAAACCACAAGAACAAATGCATCCATAGGTATGGCCCATAGCATAGAAGAAGGTTCCGTTCGACATCCAAGAAAAGAAGGAAATATTCTTGGATGTGCGACCAGAATTTGTGGATCCAGAATAATTGTCGACATCAGAAGAAGTCAGGGAGATGCCTGAATGATTTCAACACATATTCTAGAAGAACATCCCACAAAACGTTAGTAATCTCAAGTCCTTTCTGTCAAGTTGCTTAACGCTAATACAAGACAAAGATGCTATCACAAAACTACAGGCAATGATAGAAGAGACACCCATAGAGCCGCAAATTGAAAAGAAAGTTAACCAAGTAAGAAAGAAATTAAAAACTGGGAATGAGTTAAGAATGACTGCGTAGATAAGCGACTATGACATGGATTACATCATCTTAGACCTGGGATCTGATGTTAACATTTTGACAAGACAAACTTGGGAAAGTATGGGTAATCCGCATTTGGATTGGTCCCCTGTCCATCTGCAACTTGCAAATCAGGAAAAGGTCCTACCCATTGGTCGATTGAGTCATCTTCCCGTCGACATTGAAGGGTTGTGCACATTTTCAGAATTTGAAGTCATTAACATTGTTGATGACAAGAAACCATACCCCACACTGTTGGGGATATATTGGGCCATAGACAACTAGACCATTATAAAATTCAAGAAAAGGATTCTCTCATTTGAGGATGATGAGATGAGGGTAGTGTCACCAATTGATCCATTAGAGGGACAGAGATATGTTGAGCCTATCTACAATGAGGGACATGTTGACTATCTCGACCAGATCTACAATGTCACTGGCATGCAAGAAGACTACATCAATCGAACAACAGATGGAAACCTGAGCTGGAAGAGTACTAGTTCCTGCACATCCAACTTAGGCGATTCCTTGGAGAATTGCCAAACAAGACTACATGAGGTGCACAAGAGTTACAAGGTCTGTGTGACAGGTGGAGAATGATTTAAGAGATTTTTCCACATATGAGGATTTACCTAACCTTGCGACCTTCTTAACTGAGTTTGAAGCACTTGTAATAGGATCACAACGCTTGTCTGCGCAAGACCATGTGCTAAAAGCTACACCTGCTAGAAGATGGGGTGCACACAAGCATTCCATAATAGATTGAACAAAGTGCGGCATAAGGTTGATGGAAGTCAGCTTCAATGAAAAAGTCACCAAAGTGAGCCACAGATATACAGGATTGTCAAGCCCCTTCGAGCACATAGATTAGTATCGCATGGTATTTCTAGAGTACCCACGATAGGAATGGGTCCATCATTTCATACATACATTGGAAATGACGCCTAGAACCTGGTATGCATCGATGGAATTGTGACAAGGAACCCAAGATTGGGAAGGGCTCACTAAGTAGTTTGCACACACATTTGAATTTACTGATGAGCAACCCACAGTTGATGCTGCACTTCAAATGATAAAGGAGAAGATATTCGTTGAAATCCCTGTTGAAGAAGCCAATGCTCACCAGTGCAATGTGAACATTCAGCAATGGATGGCATGCTACAATATAGCTAGAGACACAGATGATGATCCAACTAACATAAACATACCGAAATAAGAGGGCACCCACGAAGTAGAAGGAAGTGGTATTTCAAGTGACCAGTTCCTTAAGCCGTTGAAAATCAAGAAAGTAAACATTGGGTTGCCAGAGAACCCAAAGTTTTCTAAAATAGGAGATTATTGGGATGAAGAGACAGTTGCGAAGATCACAGACTTGGTGCATAAGTACCAGGACCTATTCCCTATGAACTTTTCAGAGATGAAGGGGATAGTAGGAGATCTAGGGGATATGAAAATACCTCTGGGACCAGATGATAAACCCAGTAAGCAATGAACCTATAGGTTGAATCAAAGGTAAAAGAAAAATTGGACTGCATGCTCAACGTAGGAATGATTGAACCTGTTGAGGAATCAGACTGGATCAGCCCTATAGTAATCCAGGATAAGAAGACAATAGGTGAATTCAGAATCTGTGTTGACCTAAGGAAGATAAATGATGCATGGTTACATGATCCATTCCCAACACCATTTACAGATGAAGTGCTTGAAAGCGTTGGAGGGTAAGAAATGTATTCATTCACTGATGGCTTCTCTGGCTATCATCAAGTCAGAATCACGAAGGAGGATCTCCACAAAATGACCTTCGTCCTCAAATGGGGATGATACCAGTATATGGTAATGCCCTTTGGACTCAAGAATGTGTTGTAAAGGAAAGTATCCTATGGATAGGGTTTAAGAGGCCATCAACATACTAGGGTTTAAAGGTGGATGTATAATGTTCAGCAAGCATATATAAGCAAGTTTCAGAGATTGGAATAGTTCATACCTTAGCCAAATGAAGGTTGATCCAAGTAGCTCTTAAATCCTCTTCTTGCTCCTCTTGCTCCTCTTGCTCCAAGAGACCTACAAAACAAATTATACCTTCCTCAAACCAATATGACCACATATAAAGCAATGATAATCAAATAAACATGAAATAATGATCTGATTAACATCATCATATGATCATAAACAGAGTTTCAATCACACATTGAACAATTATTTGGGAAGAGGAAGGACATCACATCTTTATTAATCTTGAGAACAAGTACAAGTATACCTTCTCTTCAAGTTTGGCACCTCACGAAACCTTGATCTAGTTCTACTGCTTCTCTTCTCCAAGGAACTCATCCTCCAAGCTCTGCAACACAAGGGGATGATCGCCAGGGCAAAGGTGTGGGCAAAGAGAGCTCCAAATCCTCCAGCATAACAATGCAAAGATTCCAGTCTCCTCTCATGGACCTTCATACATCTATTTATATGCTTAAGGAAGAGTTATGGGTGAATACAAAGTAGTTACAACTGAAGGAGTCAGTTGCATAACTACCCGAACTACCCGAAATTCAAAAGATGTGTTTTTTGACATTTTCAGGAGGCGTACGCGGGTTGCAGAAACAATAGTAGCATACATGAGGAGGCATACACGGGTTTCCAATATAGAATTTCATGTACATAAGGCATACGTGACTATTATATATAGAAAGTCACGTACGTACGTGGGTATTATATAGGGCAAGTCACATACGTACGTGGGTTTTCCTTAAGGAAAGTCGTGTACACAAAAACAACTCATTTTAAGGGTATTTTTGGGCATTTTCAGACTTTGGTGTCTTCTGGAAAGTTTTAGCTAACTGAAATGCTGTTCCAACAGTGTAGAGATGAGGCCAAACAGAGTTAAAAAATCAAGATATGGGTCCTCCAAGTTAGGTGTTTTTTCAGTGACATTCAGTGACTTTTCATGAAGTGTAGTGTCATCATGGAAGTGTCGACATGCGATGAAAACATGGGAAAGGGGTCATAGGTAGAGATGTGTCATTTTGAGCTATAACAAATGCCCCCTAATGTATGAGGTTAGAGGGGAAGACGATAGCCGAAATACATTATGAAGGAAACAACTGAGTATGGAGAGAGTAGAGAATCCAAGATCAAAAGGCTCGAACAAAGGTGCCTGAAAGAGAGATAAATGTCAGAAAAAACTGATCTCTGGGACATACAAGTCTATATACAAATCATCGCCATAAAGATACAGGTGGATCCAACATATGTATAAATGATAACACTATCATGGTCGCTTAATATGAAAAAAGGCGCCATATCAAATCTAAAGGAGTCATGGCCACAAAAGAACAAGGTGGATCCATGCTCAACAATTGATGATAGCCACAAAAATACAAGGTGGATCTATGTCTTAGCAAAATGTCATATAAAATGTAACAAGGTCTTGCGCCACTAGAGCAATAGAAAAAAATTATAATACTACTATCGTCCCAAGGTCTTCAATCCAAACCACCCAAAAAGGTATGAATCCTAACCATGCAAATAAAGGAGTTGAAGTCAAACATGGAGGAAACCATTTGATTACTGGTCAATAATGAGAACCGTTAACAAATGCGAGGGAAACCACCATTAATGAAAATGGTCCCCAAGGTACCTAGTACATTCTAACAAGTGTGATTACAAGGACTTGAATTCGAACACCTAAAGAATCCATCGAGTAGGAGACATTAAGATATTCCCACTACCCAATAGCGAGGGAAATTGCCACTGATGACAACAATCCCCAAGGTACTGCCATAAAAATCTAAATCTCATTCCCAAAGCAAGATGTGTTGCCGTCAATAGGAAGAGATCCGTTGGAAGGAAGGCATTAAGGCATCCTTCATCATCCAACATGAGTTAAGTCAAATACTAATTGGATCTGGAATTGGTATTGAATTTTACGACAAGGACCGCTGAAGACATGATGTAATGAACTAATACTAGGGAATGGCCAACACAAAAGGTCAAGGAAACTACATAATGGCCAACAAAGGTTTAATCCTTGAACAGTGAGCACGACACAAAAGTGACTTAGGCAGCTTTTGACACAAAAGAACCAATGAAACAAATCTACAATGTAGGAGACATTGACAGATACCCCATATAATTGGAAAAGAAACCAACTGGAGGAGTAAAAACTCTGAATCAGGATAAGATCAAAAAAATAGGACCCAATTGTTGATAAACTCAAAATTGGTGCTTTGATTAAGGAAACAAGACTTGCTGCCATGATGTAAAAAACATGTGAATGAAATTCCCTTCCCCTCTTTCTTGTAAAGGTTTAACGAGTCCAAGAAAGCAAACTCGGGACCATCTTCATTTTTGGCAAGCTCAAAGAAAAGAAATAAGAATGCTTGATAAAGCACTGATTCGTGGATTTTACGAGCCCGAACTAGTACATGCTCGATGGTGTTTTCATAGTTTAGAGAGTTTGAAAACTCCAAAGAAGACTCTAGGGGGGTTCTTTTTCATCCAATTTAGTCTCTTGAGGCTGGAAAAGTATAAAACAAACCACAGAAGAACTCTCTTAGCTTCCGAATAAGTAAGGCGCACCTTTTTCGTATTTAGTCAGGAAGGTCCGAAAAAGGTTAAATTACCACCTACCCAACGTTCCTTCAGAAGCAGCATATAGCCTGAGTTTTACAAGTGTGAAGGAAGGCAAGATCACTTGGAAAGATCCATTTGATTACAAGAAATGGGGCTTACAACAATAAACTTGATGCTTTGTTCTTTAAGGTTTAATGAGCATGACAAAGACATAAAGTACACTCGAAATATTTTTCATGTTTTGGTCTAGAGCATGAAAAGGAGAAAACTAAGCTCATACTGGGGGTTCCTTTTCCGTAAGTTTAGTCCCTCAGGTCTGGAAAAAACAGAAACCTATGCCTAAGAATACTCTTCTCAATTCCAAAGAAAAGAGAGTGTTTCTTTCTCATATTATTCCACATGGTCTGAGAAAGCGATAACCTACCACCAATGTGGATTCCCATTCACATATTCTTAACGAGCCTGAACGGACAAGTTTACTCGGCAGTCAAGTCTATTTTGAGGAGTCAGACCTGGGCCTAAAGAAACTCAAAATATTTCCCATGAAGTTTTAATGAGTCCGGAAAAGTCAACTCGTAGCCTCCTTACTGTTTTTAATGAGCTCGAAGGAGAGCAGAAAGAATGCTCTAAATGCGAGGAGACGAGTGTCATAGGCAAGCGAAACTAGTTCCAAGCACAAGGAATAGACCTATACATAATGCAAGAAAAGTGATCAAGATAAGGACACTCAGGGAATGTCTCTTCAAGGTAAAGGGCGTCAATTTGCAAAGGAAAAATGATACAAGGATTAACAACGATGAGAACAAATATGAGGGATTATACAATGAGCTAAAAGCATGGAAGTCGGCATCAGGCTCAAAAGCACAAGCAGGATACATGCAAATGCAGTTACAACTTGAACAACAAGACAAGGTGAGTAAATAGTTGTGAATCCAACTAAAAATCCTGTCTCCAAGAAACAACAACATCATAATCATATTCAGAAGAAATGATCTGATGCGGGTCACTTTGGCAAAAACACATGTGACTTTGCTATCTTCTACAAAAGGTAAATTCAAGGAAAAATCACCTGAAGAAGATTCTATAGAACCAAGGCTCGAGGGTTTATAATTAGTAGGATCAACCTCAGAAGGAGAGCAAAAATCAACAAGGGAGATAGAGTCTGTAGGAACAAAATAAGTATCACAGGAGTTGAAAAATTCATAAGAAAAATCAAACTCATTAGGATCACTGACTTGCTGATCAAAGGGAGAGTTCAAAGACTCAACAAGACCAATAGAAGGAGATCGATCAAGCTTACTAGGAAAATCAGGGTTAGACTTAGTCACAACTGAACTGACATCCAAAATAAGGTCAGACTGTATCAAAGACTCTAGGAAGACTTCATCCAAAGGAAGGAGATCATCTGACATAGGGCACATGTCTAAACTTTCAAATGGATTGATAGAGTGAAGAGCATGCTCCATAGTCTGTATAGGATGACTTACATGTTCAACTACTGGGACCAAGTCCTGAGAAGGTAAGCATGAAACCAGAGGCTACTTCTTAGTAGCAATTGAACAAAAAGGACAAGAGGCTACATAGCTCACCTGTGGCGGGGTAGTGTCTATAGAAACACTAGGAATCAATAAAGGAAAGACTTGGTCTCTAGTTGGGTCAGGAGATGGATCAAGAAAATCCAACTGATCGATAGTGACAATTTCTTTGCCATGATTAAAGTACATCACATGAAAGAATTTTGAAACCATAGCTTGCATGGCATAGACATAATCACGTCCAAGGAGCATATTGAAGTCCAAGGGGTCTTCTATCACCATGAAGTCAACTAAGACAGTCTTCCCACCCAAAGTAACATGTGTTTGAGCAATAATTTCCAAGGCTATAAAAGTTCTTCTATCAAACGCCAGTAACTGACAAGCAGTTGACACAAGGCTAGGAGATCCCATGCCTCACCAAGCATGAGCAGACAAGATACTAACTAAGGCTCCTTCATCAACAATACAATGAGCAATCATGTATGATTCAACTTTGACATTTATCTGGAAAGGTGCATCAGAAGGAAGGTGTGGTTCAACTAGGATACCCCAATCAAAGGAAGCAATCCAAGAGCTTGGTGGGGGTTGATCCGAAGTGAGTTCAGTGCCCCTTTCTTCAGTAAGTTCTGAATTGGTAGTAAAGAAAATGTGACTAGTAGACACTTCACTCTCCAAAGGAAGAGTGGGATTGATCGATACTGAATTCGATTCAACCGCTTCATGAAAGTCACTCTCTGAAGGGAGAGTGGGATTGACCAAAGATGACATTGGTTCAATCACATCAGGATCACTCTCTGAAATAAGAGTGGGATTGACCAAATCTAAGATTGGTTCGACCACTTGATCAACCAAAGGTTGAGTAGGTTATTGAGAAACTATAGGTTGTTCAGGAGAAGGAAATTCTTGATTCTTGGACCACACTCTTCACACCTCTACAACAGCAGGGCACTGGTGAGTAAGATGATCTCCCTCACATAGCTTACAAGGTAACTTAAGTTTGCACTTCGAACGACCAGTTTTCTCAATGGTGTCAACATGACTCGCAGTGGATGACTGTTTGCTCTCAGCATGTCCTGTAGAGGCTAAGAGTTCGCCCCCAGCATGAACTACAGAGGCTGGATGACTGGGTCCAACCTGACTAAGAGAGGTTGGTTGTTGAG
Source organism: Pseudotsuga menziesii (assembly GCA_001517045.1). Classification (NCBI taxonomy): domain Eukaryota; kingdom Viridiplantae; phylum Streptophyta; class Pinopsida; order Pinales; family Pinaceae; genus Pseudotsuga; species Pseudotsuga menziesii. The sequence goes on from LPNX010081133.1 coordinate 195,728, forward strand.
AGACTTCAAGATGTTCAAAAATGGGATGACCATGAAACCAAACTCTTCGCGCCTCCACGATAGAAGGGAATTTATAAGTAAGGTGGTCTCCCTCACAAATCTTACAAGGAAACTTGGGCTTGTGTTTTGAACGGTTAGTATTTTCAACAGTGTCAACATGACTCACAGTGGTTGACAGATTTTCTTTAGCATGAACCACAGAGGCTAAGAGATTTCCCCCAGCATGATTGTCAGAGGCTGAGAGACTGGGTCCAACATGACTTGCAGAGGTTGGATGAGCACCACTAACATGAAATACAGAGGCTGAATGGTTAGGATCAACATGCTTTGCAGTAGTTGAGTGTGTGCCCCTAGCATGAACCATAGAGGCTGGGTGGATGGATCCAACATGACTTGCAGAGGTTGGACGAAGAGGTTCAACTTGAACATCAGAGGTTGAACAGGTGCCCTCAGCATGAACTATAGAGGCTGAGTAAATGGATCCAACATGACCTGGAAAGGTTGGAATGATCCCACCAGCATGATCAATAGATGCTGGATGGTGAATATCAACTTGACTTGCAGAGGTTGAGTGCTTAGATCCAACATGACCTACAGAGGTTGGATAGGTTCCCCTAGCATGAAATACAGAGGCTGGGTGGTGAGGTTCAACTTGACATGCAGAGGTTGAATAGGTGCCCCCTTGCTTATGTGCCTTCTTCCTATTCTTCCTTCTTTTACTCCTTTTAGACTGCTGGTTACTAGTATCAGTACTTTCACCGCATGAGGTAGAAGGAGGAGGAGAATCAGCTACAGGTGAAGGGGAAGTAGTGTTTTGATGCCCTTGATATAAGGAGCTTACTTGAGAAGCATCAGGAGCATTCAGGACAGTTGGAGTGGAAAACAACCACACCGGTAGCCCTAGGGTGAATCCAGGAAGATTCAGGGTGGCCATCAAAGGAACACCAACATTCCTTGTGAGAGGAATATACAAGGAGTTCCCATCATGGGGATCTCTTGGTTGGTGTTCAAAGGAGTGTTAGACATAGTTTCAAACAAGGAGACAAAATTTGAGGTCAACACAAAGCCAAAAGTAACAAGCACACACCTAAAGGCACACTAAGTACAGAAAAACCACACAACACTCACTAAAAACTACTAAAGCCAAACAGACAAACAGGTATAAGATGTGCTTTCCAAAAGAAAGCTGAGAGACAGTTACTTGGCATCCCTATAGATGTTCTTAGGCACAAGCGAAGGAATCACCCATCGCCCTCCCACACTTTCTACCGGGGTTACCTTCCAAGCCCGTCCAAGGTCAACCAGAAATATCCTTTCGGTGTACTTGTGTATGAACCCTAGATGTCAAAGAGACTAAAGGCTACCTTAACTATATTGACATTCTAGGGGGACAGTCGCAAGCCTTGTTCGTACGCATGGGTAGGGTAGGAAAGCTCGAAACCCTGTCTAAGACAAAATCCCCAAATCCGCAAAAACCTTGGTATATGCTTTGAAAAGGAATCAGAGGGTTATCTGCTTAGTCCAAGCCTCCACGCGGCCTCGTGCTTAACTCCCGTTTGAGAGGAGCTTCCCAGATAAAATCAACATAGAAAAGGGTTTACCTAGTGATTGGCCAACTACGTCTGAAATGTAACACTTGTGGGGAGATTAAAATCCCTATCCCACAAGTCTATCCTGAGCTAGTTGGTGTCTGACCCTATAAAATAAAATTTACTAATAATTTTTAAATTATATCATTTATTTTAAGGGCTATTTTTAATTAGAGGTTAAATGGCATGAAACTTATGTGGTGTTTTGACTCAAAGTTGAAACAAAATGACTAAGCAAAGAGAAATGAAATGCAAAAAGAAAAAAAAGTATTCTATTTATTTTTCAAATAGTATTCTTTTTAATTTTTATTTTTTCAAAAACAATGATATGTTATGCAATCTAGACTAAAAACCTAATCTACATGCATATAAAGCAAACATGTGTTTTTGTCTTTTTCTTTTATAAATCCAAAAGAAAAACATCCTATCAACTAATGCAAGCAAGTAATGTAAGCAAAGCAAATAGATAACTACTCTACACCCCACAAACAAACCCTAGGTTTCCCTAAAGTTGGATATCAACCTCTCTTGAAAGGAAGGCTCACAAAGGTAAACAAGCCAAAAAATTTGGAATGAAGAGACTAAGCAAATAAGACTGATATAAACAAAGGTCAAGAAGTCCCAAGAATCAATCTAAACCTACAAACAGAGGCTGCTCAGTACCTTGTCTAACAAGGTTAAGCCAAAGAGGGAGGTGGGGGGGGAAGCAGTAAAAACAAGTATATGTTCTTTTTATTTTTCTTTTATAAATGAAAAAGAAAACTACCTACAAAAAAAAGTATGTAGATAACAAGAACCAAGCAAAAGGAACTCTGCTATACAACCACCAAACAAACTCTAGAATGAACTAAAGTCAGTATAAACCCTACTTGGAAGGAAGGCTTGCATAAGAGACAAGTCAAATACTTTGGCATGGTGAAGTTAACCAACAAAAGAAGAAGGAAACAAACACCAACAATCTTTTGAACTCAGACAAAGATCACTAACAGAGGCTGACTAGAAACATAAGACAAAAAATCATACCAAGCAAAGGAGGTAAGGGAAAAGAGCAAAGAGAAAACCCTAATGCTATAAAAGGCTTACCACATAGATAATGAACAAAAAAAAGGGATGAAACTAACTCCTTGGAGTCATGCACTTGCAGAGGACACCAAAATACCTACCAAAACACCTTCAAACAGAAGAAAAACCACAAAAGAGGAAAAACACTATTTAAAGGGGCATACGCGAGTTTCACTACTGATAGGTCGCGTGTCATACGTGAGATGACAATACAACAAGTTGCATGTACAAGCACACATGGGTTGTATTACTGACAATTCATGTATCATACGCAGGTTGACAATATAGATAGTCGCGTGTACCAAACAAGACATGCGACTGTTCAGTCTGCAAGTCGCGTATGGGTGAAAACAAATCCCAAAAAAGGTCAAACAATGCCTTAGGAAGGTAGGGGATGTGTTCTATCAGACTTATAAAGTGTTCCTAAGTGGCAAGAAGGACCTGAAACAATGCAAAAGACTGAAAGAAAGACAAAGAAACCCCAAACAGATAAGGCTCTCCCCAGTGGAGTCGCCAGTTCTGTTGTAAAGGAAAGTATCCTATGGCTAGGGCTTAAGAGGCCATCAACATACTGGGGTTGAAAGGTGGATGTATAATGTTCAGCAAGCATATATAATAAATTTTCATAGATTGGAATGGTTCATACCTTATCCAAATGAAGGTTGATCCAAGCATCTCTTCAATCCTCTTCTTGCTCCTCTTGCTCTTGCTCCAAGAGACCTGCAAAACGAATTATACCTTCCTCAAAACAATATGACCACATATAAAGAAATGACAATCAAATAAACATGAAATAATGATATGATTAACATCATCATATGATCATAAACAGAGTTTCAATCACACATTGAACAATTATTTGGGAAGAGGAAGGACATCACATATTTATTAATCTTGAAAACAAGTACAAGTATACCTTTTCTTCAAGTTTGGCACCTCACGAAACCTTGATCTGGTTCTACTGCTTCTCTTCTCCAAGGAACTCAGCCTCCAAGCTCTCCAACACAAGGGTATGATCGCTAGGGAAAAGGTGTGGGAAAAGAGAGCTCCAAATCCTCCAGCATAACAATGCAAATATTCTAGTCCCCTCTCATGGACCTCCCTACCTCTATTTATATGCTTAAGGAAGAGTTAGGGGTGAATACAAAGTAGTTACAACTGAAGGAGTCAGTTGAATAACTACCCAAAATACCCGAAATTCAAAAGACGTGTTTTTTGACATTTTCAGGAGGCGTACGCGGGTTGCAGAAAATTCACGTACATAAGGTGTACGTGACTATTATATATAGCAAGTCGCGTATGTATGCGGGTATTATATAGGGCAAGTCGCGGGTTTGCCTTGAGGAAAGTCATGTACACACAAAAAACTCATTTTAAGGATATTTTTGGGCATTTTCAGACTTTGGTGTCTTCTCAAAAGTTTTAGCTAACTGAAATACCTTTCCAACGGTGTAGAGATAAGGTCAGATGGAGTTACAAAAATCAAGATATGGGTCCTCCAAGTTAGGTGTTTTTTCAGTGACATTCAGTGACTTTTCATGAAGTGTCGTCATGGAATTGTCGACATGTGACGAAAACATGGGAAAGTGGTCATAGGTAGAGATGTGTCATTTTGAGCTATAACAGAATGCACCTGTTATTTTTTCTAGAATAATAGTCTATGCTTTTAAATATTTTATTCACAAATTTCTTGAGGTCTACTTTGATGATTGGACTGTGTTTGGTCTAGTAAGAGATCATATTGAGAGTCCGCGCATGATGTTGGGCCGCTGTCATTGGTATCATATTGCACTCAATTCCAAGATATGTATCTTTTGTGCACCATTTGGTGTTCTATTGGGTCACGTCATGTGTCGTGACGGTATTTTGGTCGACCCAGAAAAAATTGTGATTATCCTCGACTTACCACCACCTACATCAGTCACAGAACTAAGATCAGTGCTAAGACACACAGGCTACTACATAAATTTCATCATAGGATATGCAGATATCACCACACCTATGGAGAAATTGTTGAAAAAGGATGCAAAGTTTCATTGGATGCCAGCTTTTCAGGAAAGCTTGGACAAATTAAAGAACAATATGGCCACTGCGCCAATACTTGTGTTCCCTGACTAGAAGGAGTTCCACGTTCATGTTGATGCATCATCTATCGCACTTAGAATACTATTGACGCAACCAAGAGAGGGTGCTCTAGACCACCCTATTTCTTTTGGAAGTAGAAAGCTATCAACAGAAGAAAAGAACTACACGACGATGGAAAGAGAAGGCCTCACCATGGTCTACACACTTTAAAAGTTCAGACACAATTTGTTAGGTGGCCATTTTCGGATGTACACTGACCATTCAATGCTGAAATACCTAGTCAACAAGCTAGTGTTGGGGGGGAAGATCTGTAGATGGCTTCTCCTTTTTCAAGAATTTGATTTTGAGGTCATTTTCAAACCTGGTCGAGTGAATGTTAGGCTAGACCACCTATGAAGGATAGAGAGTGGTGAAGAGCCAACTAGCCTGGAAGATAATTTTCTTCATGTGAAACTATTTGCGATCTACATGATGGATGATCAGAACCATGAGTTTAAAGCAATCATTCACTTTTTCAGCACAGGTTATGCACCTGAAATAATGTCAACTAATCAGAAGAAACATTTGGTTGTCAAAGTTGTCGATTATACATTAATTGTGGGACATCTGTATAAGTTGGGCACAGATGAAATACTGTGCCGCTGTGCTTTTTATTATGAACGACCTTGGTAATGAGTGAAGCACATGCCAGTGTCGCAAGAGGACACTATGTGGGAAAATAAACCATGTGCAAGATATTGCAGGAAGGACTATGGTGGAAAACTAGACACATGGATACTATAAGATTTTGCAAGCTCTGTGATATCTACCAGAGAATAGGAAAACTGTCACACCGCGAGGAGATGCTGCTTGTGATGTAGATAATCCTTCAAGCATTCGACAAGTGGGTAGTTGATTTTGTTGGACCGATCAGTCCACCAGGAAAGAGAACTAGTGCATGCTACATTATCACTACGATAGACTAATTTACCAGATGGGATGAAGCTGTGCCTGTTAAAGATTGTACAGTTGTAATGGTGGAAAAGTTTTTGTTTGAAAATGCAGTCACCATATTTGGCTGTCAAAAAATACTACTAAGTGACCAAGGTATGCATTTTTTTAACAAAATGATTGCTAAGTTGACTGCAGAGTTTCAAACCCAGCATAAGAACATGACACCCCATCATCCTCAGGAGAATGGAACAGTCAAAGCTTTCAACAAGATTTTGGAGAATGCATTGACCATGGTATGTAATGTGCATCGAGATGACTGGGATCAAAAATTCTCAGCTATGCTATGGGCGTATCACACAACTTGCAAGCGACTGATAGGGAACACCCCATTCAGACTGGTATATGGACAGGAAGTTGTCGTTCCAATGGAGTACATTGTGCCAAGCCTCCAGATTGCTGCGATGACAGAGATGACCAATGGGGATGCTGTCAAATAGAGGTTGACACATCTCATTCAGATGGAAGAGGAATTCTTTGTCATAGTATTTCATCAAATAGTTGAGAATTAGAAATAGAAAGCATGGCATGATCACCATATCTTGATCAAACCATTCAAATTCAGAGGACTCGTGTTGTTGTACGACAACAAATTTTTTAAACATCCAGGCAAGTTGAAAACACATTGGCTAGGGCCATACATGATCGCACATATCACTGATGCCGACGCAGTAAAATTATAGACACGGGATGGTACGTATGTCATAGGTATGGTGAATGGAAGTCGCCTGAAGCCATACTATGATGGTCATAATATCCTTAGTTAAAGTCGCGCTATGCATGAAAAAAAAAGTAGGAAAAGGAGAAAATACGTAAACTATTCTCTCTCATGTCTGCGGCAGAACCAGTTGAAAGCATAAGAAAAAGCACACAACACAGGAAAAAGTGGAAATTGCTGGAAAAAGAAGAAATGACTAGCTAGCGGACATTAAAGTGAAAATATCTGGTGAATATTGAGGCGGTTAAGAGATCTAAGCATCATCAATTCGATGAGATATGAGGAGAAATATGACTTGCTTTTTGGTTCCATCAGTCATCCTCGACATAACTACCATAACTGTTCTGACAGGTACAACACAGTACTCAAGCTATTAAGTTAATGAAGGAATGTGTCAACTGAGAATCCCATGTGACCGATTATACCTCGACCTCCCAATGAATGTCAACTATAGGACGTGTTGGTGGGTATAAATGCAAGGCTTCTACATCAAAAAATCTTTTACACACGCAGAGAGAGCCAAGAGAACTAGAGCCAAGAGTTTACAAAGACGAATCCTGTCACAGAGTGAGCTGCAACCCATGGTTATTGAGATATCTAGTGCCAGAGGTAACCGTCTCCTTAGCGTGTCCAATTGAGGAATAGATTCAATTGCTTGAAGTATAAGAACCAAAACTTGACTCGATGGCGTGAATGAGAAAGCAAAGTGTTCCTGCTTCGAGCCCTGTTCGACCTCCTAGTTTGAGCCCTGTTCGACCTCCTAGTCCGAGCCTTGTTCAAACTCCTGGATCGGGTGCGGTTCCAAAACCTGTTCAAAACCCACCAGCTGCACCTGCACAATCTTTCACGGATCTGAGATAGGCTTGGGAGAGAGCACCCGGAGAGCCTTTCGGGCCACCATTGTCCAAAAAACGCAAGGCCAAGGCCATTGCGGATGATGCTAGGAAAGCACCAATGGAAGAATACGTGCTCAGGGAAGAGTGGGTAGAGGAATCCCCAGCCCACAGAGACCCACAAGTTGAGGAGAAAGATGAAAAATTCCTCCATTATGTCTGACCAAGAAGAGCCGAGGCAGAGACAGTGGAGCTTCCCATGAAAGCCAATACAGTCTTAGTAGCACCTCGGATCCCTAAGAGTGTATCGTCGCTATTGGACATAATACCGAAGCTTGCCAAGTTGAATTTTAAGGATTTTGACACTCAACTATAAGAGGGTTTGGAAAGAGAAAACTGCAAGGTCACAATTCAAACCGGGCCTACTGGGCCCCAGGTTCTTAAACCAATGAAGTGGGTTGTTGGTGTTGACCACGAAGGATTGATGAGCTTGATGCTCATGCCGCATTTTGGCCACATCCTATAGGCCAACACATATGTGAAAAAACTCTTAGTTTGTTTCCATAGAGGATGCCTATGGCTCGATCAACCATAACTGGTCGACGTTGATCTTATCTTGATGACCATAGGACTGCTAAATTTAGGAGAAGACCTCGCATCATGTTTACGCCAGAGCAGGGATGCCACTAAGATGAAAATGACGTATAAGATTTAGCGTGTGGGTAGGGGATTCTCGATTCCCCTCATCGAAGATGCTGCCGTGAGGTTCGCCATGAGGATCCTGTTGTGCAAGCTATTGCACAGGAATCAATGCACCGATGTAGTGGTGGAGATTTCACAAAAATGCGCACAAGGTGTGACTTTCAACTGGTCATATTTCCCAATGACCGAACTGATAGATGACATAGGGTAGGCCCAGGAGGAGCCCAACCACAAATTTCACTACTCCTAGCTGCTCATCCTAATCTCGTTTACCTTGTGGAATAACCCTCCAGATTATATATAGATGGATGTCCCACTACCTTGCCATGGCACAGTACAAGAACCGATGGGAGGATAAGAAAAATAAGATCTGTCAGAAGGATAGTAACATTGAGTTTTTTCTACATGCCGAGGAGTTGCACGTCAGGCGATTCCACCAAGTCCATGTTGTGACGGTGCAGATGTATGCTGCCTTCATAAATTTACAGACGAGTGCACATAATATGATCCTAAAACCAAGGAAAAACCTGACCAAGCAAGCACACCGGGTAGGGTTCATGACCACGGATACTGAAGTGGACTCCATTGTCACAGAGTGGCCTTAGGGATGGCACGACCTGCTAGCAGAGCCGCTTCTTGAAGATAAAAACCAAGAAGACTCGCCATCTAACAAAGGTGGAAATGCTGGCACAGGAGGTGATGCTAGAATTGGCCAAGGAAATGGTCAAGGGAATAATGGAGGTGATGATCAAGGCAACGATGATAACAGTGGTGATGGTGACTCCCATCAAAGTGATGAACAATAGACACCTATTGATGAGGAGACCCGCGACCGCTGGAAGGAACCAAAACAACAATGCAGGACACAACACAAGAAGAGAAAATTTGATAGAGTGGCTAACACAAACATGTTGACTGAGGATGATGTTTAGGAGCTAGCAAATGTTGTAGCCAAGGTCACCAAGAAAAGCCTCGAAGTTATGAACACATAGCAGGAAAATGTGGCTGGCCAAGTTGTAGGGAAACTCGATAAGCTTATTGAGGCCATTAACGACATCAAATCCACTATCAAGGCTGAGACATATGGCATAAATCCCAACATTCCACTTGTAACTTCAAATCTAGTGCCACCAATTAAAGTAAAAATGCATGGGCATGCAATGGAGACAGGGACGGGAACGGGTGCATTTGATGATGTGGTCAAGGAGTTTTCCACATTCCACATCAACTTCTCCAATATTTCATTAGGAGAATTCCATGGGATACAACAGGAAGCTACGAAAAAAATACGACTCTGGGAGAATGTTGTTTCCTACTAGTCAACAAAACAACAGATGAAGGCTAAGAAGCACAAGGCCTTCCTAAAGGAGAAAGTGCAAGAAATTGAGGCACATGGGAAAAGACATGCTGCATTAGCTGAAACCATTAAATGTGAAATTGTAGAGTTCCCACCTAAATAGGGCTAGGAAGATGAAGATTCAACAGCTAAGGTTTCCTGGCTTGTGCAGATCACCACAAAACTAAAGAAGCAAGTTGAGGAGCTACAAGCAAGGTAGCTATTGAGAACACCTCTCGAGGTGCTCAAAGAGTGAAGAAGAGTAGTGTCTAAGGATGCTAGAAGGATAAATGAAGGAGAGATATTCTGCGCTAATATAGTTGAAGCTGTTTCAATGATATGGGAAGTGCTTCTGGAAGATGTGACTGCAGAAAAGATAAGGGAAAATGTGCGCAAAGATGAGGAGAAAATTGCTGCAGAAAAGGTAGAAATGAAGAAGCTACCATTTCAAGAGAAGGTTATAAATATGGAAGAGATCAAGAAGCTATAGTAGGAACTCCAAGCTCTCCATAACCAAGAGTGGACAAGGGAGATGAATGTGTAAGCACACCAGTCATAGGCAACACAACTCACATGCCTTATTTAGCCACTAGAGCAGAAACTTCAAACCATTACGCAATCAATAGAGGTAGGTCCATCGGAACATATCAGTTCCGACCGAGTGGAGCAATTGGCCGCACATGCAGAAGAGGTAACAAGGGAATTTTCTAGAGTGAAACAAATGGTGAAGGAATTTCAGGACAAGGTTAGTCCTCCCATGTAGCCTGAGCCTACGCCAGAAACATAAGTGACTAGGAGATACTACAGTTTTGCGGCAGGAAATTTTGTGAAGACTTCCCTTTTTGCTTAGTGGCTCGGGACGAGCCACATGTGAATGTTGGGGGCCTGTTGGGCCAGGAAAAGTGCACAAGGAAAAAGCTGACGCGCAAGAAAGGAAGGAAAAGTGTGCATGCGAGAGAAGGGGAAATTAGGTTAACAAGGAAGTAGAGGGACCAACGCAAAAATATAGAACATGCACGTGACAGAGGAAAAGCGAACTTGCAGTAGTGCAAATGGGTAACGGTTAGAAAACGACAGGTTAAGAAGATCGTGGCTTCTAACGTTAGCGTAAGCCAGCGGGAATTGCACGTATGAAGGAATATATGTAAGTCAGGCTGATAGTGCCTTGTGTTATCCTATGACAACTTGTAACCATTTTTGACAGCTGACTAGGACCTATATCAGATCACTAGTATGTGGTTGACCCTATGTGGTCCTGTAGAAGTTATAAATAGGAAGAACCCACTCTGTATAAGGGTTGTTGTTGGTTGGGTGGTTTGTTGATTATTGTTCATCTGCTAAGTCACTCAGTTTTGTTAAGAAATTCAGGGTTAGTAGGAAACAAGACTCAGAGAAGAGTCTGATAGTAGTAGAAGGCTATTGAGCCATAGATCTTGCAGCTGTGTGTGCAGAATGCTAGTAGTAGAAGTAATATGAAACTTAGTGCATATATATTAGAGGTAGAAGAGTCGATCTAGGCTGTGTGCAGATCAGTAGGAGTAGATAGAAGAATAAACCTGAGAGAATGAGAGCAATCATATTGAGTCAGAAAGACATATCTTAAGAATAGTCTGTAGATCATAGATTGCAAGTTTCTATACACAATTTCTCATCCCAGATGAAGAGCACCTTGGTGGTTTTTCCTAGATGGGTTTCCACATTATTTCCTGTGCTGAATGAGTGACTGATGTTGAATGTTTATGTGAATTTCAAGTAGTTTCTTAATGTATATTGATGAGTTATTGTTGAATGTATGACGCCATCTTATTAATCAGTGAATGAATGAATGTTTAAATAATTAATGTAAAGTTATGTATGAGTTCCTCGTTAAACTGCTAAGTTAAATTATAAGTCGTGACCTTCCTGTCAAGTGCAAGGAATCAGTTGCATCACACAAGTTGCGCCAGTTGTTGGGGTTAAAGATATGCTTCTGTTGCATGCACGATGACATACAACTGTGCCTCGGTCTCGTAGTGACAGACTCCATCGTCCTATTTATTTTTTCGAGTGCCTTGGCTACACGCCAAGGGACTATAATCCCTCACCAACTATGGAAACATGGTCCTGAAAGTTACCCATTAAGATATCTTAGGTGAGACTATGCCTACCTCGTGGGAATTTCCGACTGAGCTTGCTCTGTCAGGCCAATGTCTTGTGGTGTCCTGTTGGTATTGTGTTGTTATTGGACCGAAGGTTGAGACAAGGAGGATAAAGAGGCCAACATTTGGTCTAATTTATCGATCAATGGAATGATGAGTTGATCGCCAGTCAATTAGTTAGTTCATCACCCAATTATCCCTTCTATTTGATTGTCAATTATTAGTTTCCTATCTCTTAAAGATCTAAATGTGTGATGGATCTACATAGTTGTTTTTCTAATGCCCCTCATGAACAAAGCACATTGGAGTTTTAGGAGGTAAAATTACTTATGTACACCCTCCCATAGTTGTAGTTTCTTGAATCCCGATAATTGAATGAATTTTCACAAACTTAGCTTCCAATGGAGGCATCATAAAGATATCATCAACTAGATCATTTTCCTATAGTAACCAATATTCACAACATTATGGATTGTACTAATTTTCTCTGGTTATGATTATAAAAATCCACATGTTTCAACATGTTGTGTGCAACATGATTATCTACAACCTATCACACTTTTATTGTCACAATATACCATAACTAATATCTCAAGTATAAAACCAAGTTCACCTATGAGATGCCAAATCCATATTTCCTCTGTGCTAACATGCACTACATGACAATATTCTTCTTTGTGGTCAAAAGAGAGACCTCCATTTTATTTTATCAAGATGAGACTATGAGTTTAGTGTTAGGATTTATAATCCTCCCTTGACCAAACTGTCTATTAGATTATTTTATCCTAAATTAGGAGTTTTATTTAATTAATTGAGTCCACTAGTACCATTGGGTCCACTTGGCCTAATGGGGCCACATGTACTAGTTACTAGAGTGTGGGGAACACTGATAGAGGCTAACTACCACTTAATGCACTTTCATGTGTCAATTTAGGCACCTCATAGACCAATCCATACATTTTAGGAGCCCCTGGGAGTCCCGACACCAACCTGCTTCAGTTAGTTGGAGTTGGAACAAGTTAAGCTTAGTTACTTTCTAGTTACATTCAGTGAGATCACAATCAGTTCAATTAGCACCAATTATGAATGGTTGCATGTTGGTTACTATGGGCAGACCTGAGTCTATTTGTGATGTACCAACAACACCCCTAACTCACCATCCCTTTCGGCAACAGGCTGCAGAATGGCCTGAAGTCTCACCTGAAGTGATCTTAGATGGGTTGGATAAATACTCAAGTGTCCTTAACCAGGTTCTGTAGCATCCTAGGGTCTTTTAGCTCCTCTTAGCTCGTGGGGTCTCTCCACGAGGTGAATCTCTGTCTTTCTCTTACTCACTGGCTCTGATAGGGGAATGATTCTTATCACATCGCAGTCTCCCAGACGATGTGCACTCGTTCTCTTCCACTCACCCCACTTACTGCGATCTCTCACACCGTAGATCCTCTGACGGTGTGATATCTCCTATCTGTACTTGCAATATCTCCTCTAATAAGGCTTAATGTGACTCTTGATGTCTAAAGGATTTCTCCCTTAGGTGTACTAGCTGAGTTAAGCAGCCTCACTTAGACCTCTATAGTCTAATATGCTTAACCTCGACTATGCGCACTCTTGCTGAACTTGTACACATAAGTTACTTAACACTATAACTGTTAACTACCATGAATCAAGCACTGGTAAACTCATACACAGAATACTTAATGGATTCAACACACATTTCAACCTTCTAAGCTACTGTAAATTGATAGATAGCATACATACATTAACTGTAAAGCAAAGTTCATGTAATGAATGACAGATAGCAATAAGTAAACACAATCACATGAATCAATCACACAACACACTGATTTTACATGGTTCACTTCCAGGGTAGAAGCTACGTCCACGGGAACTGGTTTTTATATTATAACTTGGGAGAGTAAACACAGTTCCGCTGCAACCTCATATGCAGCTAAGATATTCTTGGTAACTCCACACACACTGCCAGGAGCCCTTCTCTCTTAGATCTCGTCTCTCTTATATTGATTCTCTTACAATATACTCTTCCTTTCTCTCTCTCTCTCTCAATCCCTGTGGACTGTTACATACATACTCTAGGAGTCAACTACTGGTTACAGTAAGATACTATAGATTGAATAACAGAACCAGAGCTCGACTCTTCTATAATACAAAATGGCTATGAGCTAGCTGACTAGCTGACTCTGTAATTGTCTATCTGAATGTCTTGCTAGCTAACAGATTACTCGACTAGCTAACCCTTTACAATACAAGATACATGATTTTATAGGTGGCCCGAGGGTCTCGCCATTGCAACACTATGGGCCTCTCCCAACAGTAACCCAAAACCCTAACTATGACAGTCGGTGTATCTGTACTTGAGTTTCCATTTTCCATCACACCACAGCTTCCTGCAGTCTTCCATGCTTCTTGGTGCTGACCATGGGTACCAGCACCACTTCCTTCTATACTTTGTCTTCAATACCTTGGCTCGTTGCTCCCTTTTCCATTTATGAGGGTAGCTGAACATTCTTGTCTTCACCACTGCCTTTAGTGCAGTGGGTGAGCTCTCTCTTCTCGGCTGCTGCCTTAAGTGTAGCGGGTGAGCTCTCTCTTCTCGGCCGCTCAGGTACTGTTACCTTTGACTTTCTCATTCCAAAACAACAGCTTTTCTTGTAGCTGCAGGACCCTGCTCCAACAACCCCCTAACACTTACTTGTGGCTCGCCCGTGAGCCACTAACAGCTGGTTTCTCTTGCTGTAGCTTCTCCTTTGCTTCCTGCGAAGTCCTTGTAAATCTCTGTCGAAGTCCTGCGACTTCTTTCTCCATAGCTTCGACACACTCTTGTGCCATTTCAAGGATAGCTTGACTGATGCTTGAATCTTCTGTAAACTTAGTTCGTAGGCCCCTCATATTTTTCCTTCCCTCATTGTCATGCTCTCGCTCTTGTCTCTTGCGAGACATGATATACTCCAAAGTTGCTTATAGGTTTTTTCTTGGGCAACAACTCTTTGAAGGATCTTAAGCTCTTGAGAAGCCTTCCACAGATATCCTTTCCTCTTTATCTGGGTTATAAATTTTATCACAAAGGAAATAGAAATCCGTATTTTCCAGCCTTCTCAAACAGTTCATTCAGTCTGGATCCTTCCGTACAAAACTATACAGGCCTAGAATTCCATTCTGAGAACAAGCCTTTGTCTGCATGTTGAATTTCTGCTCCATTCCTTTCCCATTTCCTTTTGTTTTTCTGGGTCTCAGATGCCTGTTTCGTGGTACTCTTTTTTTTTCCTTGAGATATTCTGGGAAACTCCACACGCAGAGCCATCCGAGTTGCTCCTCTCTTCCTTTTTCTAATTTTTACTTTCCTCCTCTTCCTTTTTCTCTTCTCTAAGCTGGACTCTTCTACTATCTGAGCTTGACTCCTCATCCTTGGCGGTGGTCTGACCTGTGATGTTCCTATTTTCACACCCCTGGGCAGTGTCGTCATAGCAGATACGAGGCCACCACTCTGGAATCGTTCCATAATGTCTTCTAAAGGTTCTGTCTCGAACAGATACCACTCGGTGCAATACTCTGGACTGGCAATGGCCGCGAAATTGGGGAAAACCAACACTTTGTAACTGGAATATCTCTGCATAGGGAAAGCTCTTCAAATTGCTCTATAACTCTCAAAAATTGCAAAAGTAACCCTTCTGTATGAATGATCTCTACATTTATAACAAAGGCAATAATCTCTGAAGCAACGGTCATTTAGACTCGACCCGTCGGCAGTATTAATTGCATGGACAAGACAACAACCGTAGTTTCGATCCTCATTAATTGCGGAAATCCGATCAAATTTCCCTCGAAACTTGTGTGCGGGTGCCGGTCTCATCGAAGATCTTACCAAATCTAGAAAATCATTATACTGTTGCCAAATCTAGGGCAACGGATACCTGTCGTATCTGGATTAACTGCTTGTCAGAAAGGGAAGTGACTAGCTTTCTGTCCTTTTTCAAAAGTGTCCATGTGGCATGGGGAAACATCGCATTACTGCGATGTAAAACCGCATCACTGGAACAAAATGCTGGCATGAACCTCCTCGACATTCAAAACTCTGCAAGCGTTCTACGACTTGCGCAACATAAACTTATACTTAGAGAATTTTTTTTTTAATTTTTTAATTTTTAATTTGCCAGTGTAGACTCATTACCGGTGCGATGCCTCGTTTCAACTACACTGGGCATCTGCACTTCCATACACTGTCTAAGTTAGGCCTGAGAGGTGGAGTAGCTATCACTATAGAGATTGAGCCTGTTGCCATTAATCAACATGGGAAGAATCTCCCCGTTCAGTTTGCAGAGCTGAACGACACCTCCTTTTGTCACTTGCTGAATCTGATATGGCCCCAACCAATGCGTCTTGAACTTTTCTGGAAACTTAATAAGCTTACTGTCATAGAGGAGCACTAGGTCTCCTATCTGAAAAGTCTTACTCTCAATGTGCCGGTCATGCCAAGATTTTTCTCGTGCCTTCTGCACTTTCTGATGGAATCCTGCGATGAATCTGTCTTTGTGTAAAGTAGACCACCATAATCCTGCAGTAAGGATTTTCTGAGCAGTCGGCTTTCCTGCGAAATGACCTCCTGCGGCACTTGAGTGTGCTTCTTTGATAATGGCCTCTTTCTCATGCGGCATAACGCATCTGCGCAGGACTTCATCTGGACCTAACTTGTATAAGTGCCTTGCGATCAATGTGAAGTCTACTGCTTTAACAACTAGCTGTTTCTTTTGATGCTTAGTAAACTCAACAGGTTCCCATCCTGTGGTGAGAAAGTGAATGGTATTAGCGTAGTAGTCCTCTGCGATTTGAATAGAAAACAATTGCGCATCTAGAAAATTGTCCTCTAGGTTACTTGGTTCTTCTCCTGAGTCTATTTGCGACAGATGATCAGGTCCGTCATTTAATCTCCCTGGTTTTACAATGATTTCAAAATCATACTCCTAAAACATGAGTAACCATATATAGATTCTTCCCCCTTAAATTGGCTTATTGACCAAGTACTTTAAAGCAGAATGGTCAGTAAAAATCTTGAATGAGGCACCCAACAGGTAGTTCCTAAAATTCTGTAGAGAATACACCATAGCTAATCCTTCTCTCTCTGTAGTGGTGTAGTTCTTTTCTGCAGTGGATAGCTTTCTGCTTGAGTATTCTATAGGGTGATCGATACCCCCTTCTCTTGGCTGGGTTAAGACGATCCCTAGTGCGATGCTAGATGCATCCACATGTACATGAAATGGCTTAGTCCAGTATGGAAATACTAAGATGGGTGCTGTAACCATCTTTTCTTTGAGAGTGTCTAGACTTTTTTGGCATTCCTCATTCCATAGGAATTTGACGTCTTTCTTTAACGGCTTTTCCATCGGTGCTGTGATCTTCGCATAACCCTTGATAAATTTTCTATAGTACCCGGTATGAACAAGTAATGTCCTCAATTGCTTGACTAAGTTGGGCACTGGAAGATTTACAATGATGGCAATCTTTGCAGGATCTACCATCAAGCCTTGTCTGCAAACAATGTGGCCCAACAAAATACAAAATGGCGCACAAAATATACATTTTTTCAAGTTTAGAGAAATCTGGTACTGCCTACATTTATTTAACATCGGTCTTAAATCTCCTATGTGCTTGTCGATTAATCCAAATACAGTCCAATCATCGAAATAAACCTCTAGGAATTTATGGATGTATTCTTTAAATACAGCAACTACTACTCTTGAAAAGATAGCTGGTGCATTTTTAATACCAAAGGGCATTACCGTATACTGGAATGAGCCCCATTCTGTCGCAAAAGTGGTCTTATATCGATCTTCTGGATGGATTTTGATCTGGTGATAGCCTGAAAATCCATCAGTGAAGGAGTAGATCTCCTATCCTCCCACATTGTCTAACACTTCATCAGTAAACGGTGTCAAGAATGGGTCATGAAGTGATGCATCGCTGAGTTTATGTAGATTGACACAGATTCTGATTTCTCCTTTGGTTTTATTTTCTTGCACGCCCATGGTACTAACCCATTCACTTTCTTCTATGGGCTCAATGATGCCTGCTGCTAGCATCTTATCGATCTCATCCTTAATTTTTTCTTTATACCGCGGATTTAATCTGTATGGACGTTGTTTGACTAGCGTAGCATCCTCTTTCAATGGTATCCTCATTACTCCCAGATCTCCTACTGTTCCCTTCATTTTTGTGAAATTAGTGAGGAATAAGTTCTGGTATTCATGTAACAAATATGTAATGTGTGCTACCGTTTCATCATCCCAATAGTCTCCAATAGAGGAAAACTTTGGTTCCGTGTCTGTGCCAATATTGATCTTTTTAATCTTGATGGGGTCTGTGATAGCTGGAATCTGTAGCTTCGGTCCATCAACATCGCGAGTCCCTTCTGACTCCGGAATGTTGATGCTACGAGGATCCTCATCCTCATCCTCTGGTTCTGCTATGAAGTTATAACACTCGAGCACATCTTCTAACTAGATGGCCCACTCGGGTTGAGTATGTACTGATAGGGTATAGTCCTCAAATATCTTAGTCTTTATGACGTCTAGGGCCTGATCAATACTTGGATACTCAGATTCAAAAGTGAAAGTGAGTTCAAAGCTGTCTATCATAAGTGGCCATGTAATGGTTCCTCTGCGCAACTCAGTCTCAGTGTACCAGTTCTTTGGGATTTGGTCTAAAGTATGAATGAATAGGTGAGCCCATTCATCCTTGGGAATGTTCAACCAATTTTGTTCACATATTTTAATAGGTGACCTCGGGTCACTTTCTCCTGTGTACCTCTACTGTAGATACTCCTTGTCCTTAGAAAACCTGATCGCCATCAATCTCTTGAGGTCATCCCATGATGCGATATGTTCTCTATGTGCATGCCACCATCTTGCAGGTGTGTCTCTTACTACAAGGTCAATGACTGACATCCTCTGTTCCTGAGGAATTTCCTATTCAAACTGCTCTAAAAATTCGTTGACGTCTGCTAAGCCATCAAATGATGGAATATCCTTAATCTCTGCGCCAATCCATCGTAGTGACTTAGTCATAAACGAACATCTACGAGCTGAGACTTCGTAAAGTCTGTTCTTCCAGTTCTCTAGGCCAACATCCAAGTCTGATGCGCATGAGTTGTCGCATCACCAACTAATGTTTCCTTCTGTGGTTGGATTGATGTAGTCGCTATGATTGGCCATCATCTAATAGAGGCTCTCCATATTACGTGCCTCATCCTCTGCTTGGATAGGTTCAATATATCTAGGACCCAGAAAAGGATCCAACGATACGATGAACCGAATCTAATTGTCCTCAAAGGTCATCTGTCTTTTCTTTAAATCGATAATAGCCATGTTACCGACTGCCCAATTGATACCTAGTAGCGCTGGATATGGTCTACTATCGCCAATGATTTCTATAACTTCAAAGTCCGCAAAGCTGCAAACTCCATCAATGTCAACTGGCACCTGCGGTAATCGACCCAGTGGTGATACCCACTGCTGATTGGCTAGTCTTAGATGTGATCTAGATAACTTAGGGCTACGCATCTATTCCCATGTCTACTTAGTCAGAACGTTTACCTCTGATCCTAAATCTAGGATTACCTCATCCATTTCAAATTCTCCAACTTGTGCTGTGAGTTGCATCTCTCTTCTTGTTCTTGTATGTCCCATAATATTATGAACAACATGCTGCGCACTGCTCACGGAAGAAGACGACTGACACTGATCTATGATGCGCTGAAGTTCTTCGATAGATTTCTCATTTCTCATGAGTTTTAAACAACTTCGTAGGAAGGATTGTACACTTCCTGTCAACTCATCCTCATTGCATCTTCCTGATGTGGTAGCTTGTGATATATGTACAGGGATAATGCCACATGGTGTTTGCTGTGGTATGCCCCTAGATGGCTGTACCTACGATCCTAATTGCGTAGGGTCATTAAAGAAAGTCTTAGCTTTCTGAAATGTCTCTTTATTCTTCTGCAGGTCAAGCAGTGTTGATTTATTAGTAGCTTTGCGCACCCACTCTAGACCTGTGTTCTTTTCAGTATCCGATGATGTCCCACTGGTGGAAGCACCACTGCGAGTCACAATGTTGACTCTTGGTTCTGGTTCCTTCTACTCAGTAGCAATAAGCTGAATGTTCTGGTGTACTACTGGCTTAGGTTCCCTGATCTTGGGTATCAAGGTAGGACATTCTTCTATAGCATGATCATAAGATTTGTAATAGTTACATGTGGTAGTAGGGATCTGACAGTCCCTAGCATAATGTCCTACAACTCCACAGTTGTAACAAGTGATCGGTCCATGGCCACAACCAAAGCCTTCACCACGGCCAAAGCCTCCTCCTCGGCCTCATCCTCTGAATCCTCCTCCATGGCCAACATGAGCTGCTTCGTGCTGTGGTCCTACTGCTCGACCTGGTGTCTCTTATTACACTCTGTACAAGTCATGTTTTCTCTCAACCATGAGATCATAAGCTCTACAATTATGTTCATCATGTCCTACAGACTTACAGAAGTTATAGTATAAGTTCTTATGGGTTTGTACATACTTCTGAAGTAAAGGGAATTATTGAGGTGGATGTCCTCTGGTTCTGCAGAGTTCACACCATGGCCCTTGAGTCTGTGCTAAGGGGTTAGGAGCCCCACTTGCTAAGTATTCAATGAATACTGGACAGTTATCTTTAGTATGGCCCTGTCCTTTACACTTTGTGCACCATAGTTCTTGTGCAATCTCTTTGCCTTTCCTAATCTCATGCATCTGTAAGGTGAGATTAGCTAACTGGTTCTGCAGGTTTGTCATACCTGTGCTATTCTCAGCTAGAGGTGAAGCCTCTAGTTTCATTGCCATCTCCAATGCGTCATCCCGCGTCTGGAGTTTCTGCTGCATCAGTGTCAGCATGATATGGGGGAGCAGTGCTGCAATAAACCATTCCTTATGCTGCTCCGATGCAAACTCAAAGCTAACTTGGTCTATAAGGGCTTTGAATTTCTGATCAAAGTCCCATACTGACTCTGTAGGTAATTGTTTAATGTCTTTGAGCTCTGTAATGCACTGTGACTCAGACTTAGGTTTCTTGAAGTATTTGATCATGGTGGTCCTGACCTGTACGAGCGTTCTGGGAAGCGTTGAGGTATACCTCATATACCATGTTAAGGCTCGTTCCCTAAGTGTGGTGACCAACTGTACAAGTTTAATATTATCATCTTGGATCCCTTTAATGGTCCACACGGCTTCACATAGAAACCAATGCTGCTCTGGGTCTTCTGCCCCTGTACCCTTAAAGGTAGGTAACTTCATATCATCCCCCATTCTATTTCTACATGGTGGATGCTGATTTGTTGTGTTACTACCACTTGACGGTGTAGAAATAGGTGATGTAGCGGTAGTAGGTACTGTGTGTGAACTACTAGATGTAGTTCCTATGAGATTATTCTGAGTCCCGGTTGATTTCTATGGAGTGTAAGGGTGGTAAGGGATACCCCCTTCTGTTCTTTTTGTATTACTGTAACTGTGTTCTCTAGTATGGTCTAAACTGTTTTCAAATATAGAAGATCTAAAATCTACTATATATTTCTTTCCACTATGTGTACTTCCAAGTTCATCAAAATCACTCTCAAACTCTTGTGACATTACACTTACTGAACTTATTCATCTAAATATATATCGAGTACTCCTTTTTCATGTAATAGCATCTTAATGGACAAATTTAAAGAGTTCAGGTACTTACCACGATATCCTTTGAAGAAGTACCGCTCGGCTTCACTGAAGCTTTTTCTCTGTTCGATTGCAAACTCTATGATGAAGCCTTCTAGCACACTCGCAAGCCAGAAGTCTACTGCTCGTGAAATGGGATTATCGATGCTCTTCACGGTCTGAATCAGATTTGGTGTCCAAACAATGTTTCTTTTATTCTTGAATATATGCTGATCAGTCAACTCTGATAACCAGTCGTACAACTCATTTCCATAGGTCGCAAAAAATATCGTATGCAGGTCTGTAAAGATATGTTTTTGTAACCAGTCCTCTGTACTTAGTCTAGGACTCTTGTTTTCTATTGTAGCAAATTATATTTCTGTAGACTCAACCCACTGGTTGAGTTATTCTTTAGTAGGATGCCAACAGAACATTAGCTCTTCAGTTTTTTCAAAACCGGCAACGGAACCATTTGTTGGTTACTATGGGCAGACCTAGGTTTATTTGTAATGTACCAACAACACCCCTAACTCACCGCCCCTTTCAGTAACAGGCCGCAGAATGGCCTGAAGTCTCACCCGAAGTGATCTTAGATGGGTTGGCTAAAGACTCAAGTGTCCTTAACTAGGTTCTGCAGCATCCTAGGGTCTCGCAGCTCCTCTTAGCCCACAGGGTCTCTCCACGAGGCGAATCTCTATCTTTCTCTTACTCGCTGGCTCTGACAGGGGAATGATTCTTATCGCATCGTAGTCTCCCAGACGATGCGCATGTGTTCTCTTCCACTCACCCCACTTACTACGATCTCTCTGACGCCACTTCCTTCTGTACTTCGTCTTCAATACCTTGGCTCATTGCTCCCTTTTCCATTTATGAGGGTAGCTGAGCCTTCTTGTCTTAGTCACTACCTTTAGTACAGTGGGTGAGCTCTCTCTTCTCGGCTGCTGCCTTAAGTGCAGTGGGTGAGCTCTCTCTTCTCAGCCGCTCAGGTACTGTTACCTTTGACTTTCTCGTTCCAAAACAATAGCTTTTCCTGTAGCTACGGGACCCTGCTCCAACATTGCATGTGGATAAGGTGCCCTTTCTCAACTACCCCTTCGATTAGACCGAGTTAAGTGTTTATTACTGATTGTGTGAGTTGATTAGACATTTGGAGTTAACCATTTGGACTCCGACATTGATTTAGACATCCTGATTTAGCTAGTTAGTTATGTACAGTCAAATCTAGTTGGGAGATTCGAATTCATTCCTCATGATTCAAATTCTTTTCCTTATGTAACACTATTGTAACACCAGATTAATTAATGAAAATGATGCTGTAATTATCTGAGCTATACTCATCTGTTTCCTGTGTGGTTTTATTTTTTAAGTGTGTATCTTCATTATCCTTTTACTGCATCAGTAATATTTGACTCATTTCTTGAATATCTAAATGGAAAACCAATTTTAACATGGTATCAGAGCCATTTCAAGTAAGCTTCATGTCTTTCTGCTCTCCATTGAACACCATAAGCAGCTGGGTTTCCACATAAGGCCCACAAAGGGTACCTTGCTTCATTTGAATTTATTCAGAGTGACGGTGTGGGTGTGATGGATCCTAAGAAAGTTTTCATGTTGAGAGGGAAGACATGATTCTAACATAGTTTGATTTTTTTTGGTTTTTCAGGTTCAACTTCATATGGATTCGATATTATCATATCCTCTTCTTACTCCATCCACAAGATATTCAGAATGGAAGTTGAAGATGATTTCATCTCTGAAGAGACAAAGTCTCTATGAGGTATATATTGGACTTGGTAAAGAGTCTTATGAATATAAGAATGATTGGATAAATGACGGTGATAGAGCTTATGGAACAATATGTGAGGCCTTTTTTGCAATCTTGCGCTACCTTATTGATTTTGACGAATACCCAAAGGAGCTCTCGAAAAAATTAGATAGAAAATTTGGGAAGCACAATGAGGATTATTATAGAAATTTTGAGAGCACATTCAAAACAAGAAGAGTTCTTTATTCAAAAATCCCACCCTCTACTCTCTCTAATGAAGTTGTTCAAGATGAAGAAGAAGCAAAATCTTCCACACAATCAATTCAAATTGAAGAAAGTCTCCTTGGAGTGACTCCTTCTCCTGCTACTCTAGAATTTTATGAGATCTATGATATCTCATATTATCATGTGGATAATATAGAAGAATACATTCAAATACTTGTTATTGAATAAAATATCTCCTTCCATTCTATGCAAAAATTCTCGAGTGATTCTTCTATTATAAATTCTGTGCATAGTTTACCGGTGATTGCTCCAATAAAGGAGAGGAATTTGATTTATCTGTCTCTAATGATGTTGATGGTGTGCAGATAATTAATTATTTGGATATTTTGGAAATAATATCATATTTTATGAGTGATCCATTCACTCTCATTGATCTAGATATTCCAACAAATTTCTACATGATTGCATGCACCAATACTCAGGGTTTTGAAGAAGGAGAAAACTATGCATCTACCATCTCGGTGGAGCACACTCTTGGATATTATATGAAACTATTTGGATATGATATGATATTATTTGGATATTATATGATATTATATGGTTATAGGGTTCAATATCTTTCAGTACTGCTTGTAGTTGTTCTCATCAATTTTGGTGTGAAGAATCAAGTACCAAAAATCTCTTTCAAAATTTCTGCTGGGGATTTGATGTCAGTTTTCTCTCATGAGTTTTATGATATTATATTTTGTAAATATTTGAATATTTTGTAAATAATTTCATATTGTAGGAGTGATCCATTCAATTTCATTGATCTTGAGCTTCTAGCAAATTCCTACATGATTGCATGCACCAATATTCAAATTTTGAAGAAGGAGAAAATTGTGCATCTACCATCTTGGTGGAGAAAACTCTTGGATATGATATGAAATTATTTCTATATGATATTATATTATTTCTATCTGATATTATATTATTTTTTTTCAGGTTTTAAGTTTCAATAGCTTTCAATAATGCTTGTAGATTCTCTCATCATTTTTGGTATGAAAAATCAAGTATCGCAAGTCCCCTTCAAAGTTGTTGTTGGGGATTTTATTTCATTACACACTTTTGGATCTGATATGATATTATTTGGATTTGATATGATATTATTTGGTTCAATTTTTAATTTCCAAGATCCTTCAGTCATACTTGTAGCTGGTGTGACAAATCAAGTACCGCAAGTCTCCTTCAATTTTACCGTTGAGGATTCGATGTTAGTTTTCTCTTATGAGATTGCTGATATTAGATTCTGTGAATTATTGGTTATTTTTGAAGCTATATCATGTTATGGAGCTCAATAATTCACTCTCCATAGTACCATGGATTCTCTACCTACCTTTTTGATCACATGCTCATCTCCTCACAAAACTAGTAAAGTTGGAGACATTCTGCATCCTCCTGGACACTTGCTCCTAACACATGGGGATGATTTTTCCTCACATGGTTTGATGTTTAAGGAAGGTATATATAATTTTCTTGGGCATTCCTCACATTGTTCGAACTATCAAGCACCTTTTCTCTCTCATCAGTTGATTTCAGCTACTCTACATGGGTCCAGTTTTCATCCTGCAATTGTCTATAGTCATGATTCAATTAAGCACATTATTCTTCTTCCAAAGAGGAATATTCCTACAGAAATAATCACTTTGTTTGGATTCATCGGTTCACATGAAAATATTTAGGATGTTGCTGCACAAAAAAACTGGAATACTGCATTATTGCTGCAAATTGTAGCAAAATATTTTGCAAGTTTTTAACTTGTGTTTCCTGATTTCTGCTTATCTTGAGGGAGGTTTTTCCCATGAGGTTTTCCCCTATTTTTGTGGTTATATTAAGCAGAATTTTATATTTTAGATTGTAAATGGGTGACTTATGGCCTTATTTGCAAGGCCTAGAGTTGTCCAAGTTAGGATTCAGGGGGGTGTTAGGATTTATAATCCTCCCTTGACCAAAATATCTATTAGATTATTTTAGCCTAACTTAGGGGTTTTATTTAATTAATTGTGCCCACTAGTACCATTGGGTACACTTGGCCTAATGGGGCGACATGTACCAGTTACTAGAGAGTGGGGAACACTGATAGAGGCTAACTGCCATTGACTACACTTGCATGCATCATTTTAGGCACCTCCTAGTCCAATCCCTATATTTTAGGGGCCACTTGGAGTCCCAGAACCAACCTCCTTCAGTTAGTTGGATTTGGAACTAGTTAATCTTATTTACTTTAAAGTTACATTTCGTTAGATCACATTCAGTTTAGTTAGCTCCAGTTATGCATGGCTGCATGTGGATAAGGAGCCTTTGGTCACCTACCACTTCAGTTAGACTGAGTTAACTATTTAGTGCTGATTGTGTGAGTTGATTAGACATCTAGAGTTAACCATTTGGACTCCGGTATTGAGTGATACATCCTGAGTTAGCTAGTTAGTTAGGTACAGTCACATCTAATTGGGAGATTTGAATTCATTCCTCATGATTCAAATTATTTTCCTTATGTAACACTATTGTAACACCGGATTAATTAATGACAATGATACTTTAATTATCTGAGATATACGGATCTGTTTCCTATGTGGTTTGATTTTTTCAGTATGTATCTTCATTCTCCTTGTACTACATCAATAATATTTGATACGTTGCTTGAATATCTAAATGACACAACAATTTTAACATCTAGAACTAAGATGAAACACATAGATAAATGCAGACTCATAATTGTCACCATCTCTATCCCAATCTAAGCTGATGTATCTAGTTAATTTAATTAATGCCTATATTATTTTATACAAAACTAGTAAATTTCGTTGTTATAAAAAACATATATGTTTGTAATCTTAAGTTAACTTTTTCATAGATCGTGCATATATTGAGAAAGCACACTAACAACAAACCAAATATTAAGTTGAGTAAGTTAATAGATAAGGCTTGCAACAATTTTTTGATAGGGTGTAACATTGACTTTAGAGAATCACACTCCTTGGTTAGATTCATTCCTAACTGATTAGGTGTAGTACATTGTTTATAATCTTCCATTCTAAGGATTTGTAAAACATTCAACAAATATTTGGGTTTATAAATATAGATTCCATCATTCATTTTTAAGACCTAGATTCCCAAAAAGAAATGAAATAGGAAAAGTTCATTCATCTCAAATGTATCTTCTAATTGTTTCTTCAAACCCAAACTTAGTTAACATTACTTCTAATAATGCCTAGGCCATCAACACGCAATGAAACAATTAATGTTTCGACATTTACATGCAATATATAGATACCGTGACCTTTTTCATAGTGTATGAAAATAATATTGAGGGAAAATTGTTCAATATTCTCATAACATACCCTGAGGACCTATTTTAAACCATACGAGGATTTTTCAATCATCACACAAGACCACCATATTTTTCAAAACTAGGTAATATATCCATGTAGATCCCTTTAGTGAGATCTCTATGTAAAAAAAACACTTTTTACATCCATTTGACATACCTTTCATCCAAAGTGAAAAAAATGTGAAGGAATTAGTCAAATAGATTGATGTTTCCAATAAGGAATATTTGTTAGTGTAGTTTGTTGTTCCTCAATTTGTACTCCTAATTAGTTGTAAGGATTCATTTTATTTTCAATCATGGGTCACCAACAACATGAAAACAATATTTCTTAGGAGGGGTTGCAAAGATAAGGAGGGATGTGCAAGATGCAGCTTCTTGCGCCTCTTTAGACCATTAATCCAGTCCTTGGGTCAAAGGAGGGTACCTTTGTTTTTTTGAATCATAGTTTCCTAGTCTATCACACTAAGATTCATCTAGATTTAGATGGGATTTAATTGACTAGATTTACAACTAGGATATATGGTGCATGGATTCGATCCTATATAGTGGAGTGTAACTTTAAAGTATTATTGTAGATGTGGAGGTACAAGGTATCTTAAAATTACCACAAATCAAATGGAAGAATATTGGAGGGGTTCCTTAACCATATAATATTCCTTTCAAAGAAGGTGTGATATCATAAGCAGATTCAACAATACAACATTCATGAATATTTCCATTAAAATATTCAAGATATATAGAAAACCATGTGGGAAAAATAAGATAGATCCATAAATTCAAGCAACAAAATAAAGAAATTCTTTTAGTTTTTCATCACAATAAGCTAGCATTATGATATTAGGATATTTTCACTGAGAGAATAACAAGCACATCAATAAAACATAAGCACATCACAAGAGACAAGAGACGCAAAGAGTTTTCCTCGGGGAAACCATAAAGGATAAAACCCCGCAATTTCCTTAGAGATAGAATCAGCACCAAAACAGTAAGAGATCTCCCAAAACCACAATAGTCTTCTTCTTCTGTCTAGTCCCAGTATTTCCTTCTTCACTAGTGTGCCACACTTGAGTGAGTGAATGTTGTGTATGATAAATAGAGAGTCTCACTCTCTATTTATATTCTTCCGTTCACTTGAAGTGCACTCAATCATGTCGGCCCAACTTAACAATTACTTACTCGATCCTACACCTTAATTAGTGTATAATAACTCAAGTGCCCCGAAACTGTGGGGACTTCCACAATGACTTGACATGACTTGTTTACATTATTAATCCTCCCGATCGAAACATCGGGGCATGAAATCATGACTCAAATACATAATAGAAACATCCCGGAATAAACATCGGTTTACAATATATAAGATACATAGAAGAATACATTCCGAAGTTACAAATACATCAACACTCCCTCTTAACTAGGAAGGTATTCTTTCGACACAATTTTCAGCACTGGTCTTCTTCTTTGTATCAGCTGGATCATCTCGTCTTCAAGTCATCTTCGTCTTCAAGTGATTTTCATCTTCAAGTCATCTTCACTGGATCTGCATCATCTCTCGATCTGGATCATCATCACTGGACTGGATCTGGATCATCATCACTGGACTGGATCTGGATCATCACTCGATCTGGATCAACCCTGGTGCTATCTCATGATTCTTCTCATCACAGGAAGTTCTACAGAGCCAGTCCTTTTTCATACTGAATGTATCATCTTAGAGCTAGTCCTTTTTCATACCAGATGAGGCAGCTACTCAGAGCTAGTCCTCTTTCAAACTAGATGAGCCTTCCCAGAGCTAGTCCTTTTTCAAAATAGATGAGGCATCTACATAGAGCTAGTCCTTTTTCAAACTAGATGAGTCTTCCCAGAGCTAGTATTTTTTCAAACTAGATGAGGCATCTACACAGAGCTAGTCCTTTTTCAAACTAGATGAGTCTTCCCAGAGCTAGTCCTTTTTCAAACTAGATGAGGCATCTACACAAAACTAGTCCTTTTTCAAACTATATGAGTCTTCCCAGAGCTAGTCCTTTTTCAAACTAGATGAGGCATCCACACATAGCTAGTCCTTTTTCAAACTAGATGAGTCTTCCCAGAGCTAGTCCTTTTTCAAACTAGATGAGGCATCTCAGAGCTGGTCCTTTTTCAAACCATATGAGGCATCACAGAGCTAGTCCTTTTTCAAACCAGATGTGGCATCCTAACAATGGAAGGAACCAATCCTCTCACCATGTCACTGCCCTTACATCCGACCTGCTCGTCGGAATGGCCAACACTCACATCTGACATGGAAGGAACTTAATCCTTTAGCCATGAACAGAATGGTTCAGCCCTTACATCTGATCAAGTGGGAACACATCCCTCTATCACATCAAAATGGCTACTCAGTCCTACACTGAGTGTTCCTGGTAACTGACCAGGTGCCTCCATTCCTAGAATGGCAATTGCCCTTACATCTGTCCTACTCGACAGAATGGCCAGCACTCATATTTGACATGGAAGGGAGCAACCCTATCACCATGATAGAATGGATCAGCCCTTATATCTGACCTACTTGTCAGAATGGCTATGGATCTTAGCACTCATATCAGTCATGGAAGGAACCAATCCTCTCACCATGACGGAATGGCTCAGCCCTTACATCTGACCATGGAAGGAACCAATCCTCTCACCATGACGGAATGGCTCAGCCCTTACATCTGACCATGGAAGGAACCAATCCTCTCACCATGTTAGAATGGCTCTAGGTCTCATCACTTTCTCTTGGAAGGAACCTCGATCTAGAGAACACCAAGTCTCTCTCTGAAGTACTCGAACTTCAACCTAGCCAATGGCTTCGTCAACACATCAGCTATCTGTTCCTTCATCGCAACATACAGGAGCTTCACTGCTCCTCTCTGCACCATATCCCTGATATAGTGATACTTGATCTTGATATGCTTCGACATGTCATGGAACACTGGATTCTCTGACAACTTAACACAACTCTGGTTGTCACAATGTATACAAGTAGCATCCAACTGGAGATCAAATATATCAAACAATAGCTTTCATAGCCATACTGCCTCACAACTAGCTGAACAAGCTATGACATACTCTGCTTCAGCTGTACTCAGTGCCACACAAGATTGCTTCCTGCTAAACCAAGAGATCACACCTGATCCCATATTGAAGCAACATCTTGAAGTACTTTTCCTATCGATGGCACTACTTGCTCCACCTGAATCAACATAACCCTCTAGGTTAATCTTCTGATTCACATCGTACTTGTGCCCATAATCAATTGTACCCTTCAGGTACCTTAGAATATGCTTTGCAGCAGTCACTGGCTCAAGGTGTTCACAGTAAAGCAAATGTCTGGTCTCATGTTCGTCAGGTACATCAATGACCCAATCATTTGATGACACATCATAGCATCAACCGTCTCTGATGAAGCATCACTCAATAGCTTTAGGTTTGATGCCATAGGTGTGGCCATAGCCTTGCAGTCCATCATCCCAAACCTCTTCAGGATCTCTACTGCATACTTCCCTTGTCCAAGGAAGATTCCATCTACACTCTGCCACACCTCCATACCTAGAACAATAGTGCATCGACACATAACAGGAGTATCACTGGTCTTCCGTCTTCAACCTTGAAGCAAAGGTTGGAATCCTCTTTACTCTTAGTAAATCTTAGAGTCATCAGTAATCTATCCATCCTGTCATATCATGCTGAACCTTAGATCTTCTGTAGTCACTCCCTCTGAAGCGAAGCATCATACTCCCTCTGTCTTCTGTGCTCTATGCACTAAAAACATTATGTACCGGAGTGACAAGTAGCTTCCTATGCTACTAATATTCTATGTGACCGTCTAGTGTATAGACTTGCATCTTCAACCTTGTAGCAAAGGTTAAGATCTTCATCAATCTCATCATGTATGTGTTTCAACTCTTACTAGCTGCAAATGTCTCTTCGTAGTCTAGGCCTTCCTTTTATGAGAAGCCTCATGCTACGAATCTTGCTTTGTATCCCACGATGTTTCCATCTACTACATGATGGAACTATGAACTTCTCTTTAGGTCTCGATACTGCACCCTGACATCATTCTTCTTGAACTGGTTTTCCCTTTCTTCTTGGTGGCTGGAAGGTTCTGCATCAATGATGTCACTGCACTCGTCATATTATTCTTTGTCTTTGAACTGTCATCACTTGTTCTTCGGAACAAGTATTCATTCTTCTTTGCTTGTAGGAGATTATGTATGCGGTATTTCCTACAAGCCAAATGCATTTGTATGGTTAGAAACATTTCATAAGGAATATTTATGCTGGAAAGTTCTTATGCATAATTATATGATCATGTAACTACTTTAGCCAATACAACATCCATATCTCACTGAAACTTTCTAGATGCCTTCCATCTCTACCAGGACAACATTGAGATTGTGCACTAATCCAATATGTCAGCAAAGAGGTTTCATTCTAGATAAGTAGCAATGGAGAATTTGTATAGCACCATGAGCTACTTACCCATCACATGCATATTAGTAGTATACTGTCATTAATGCAAATATATTATCATGCATGATACATCAACTGAATATAAACAAATGCATAACAAAACAATATCATGAAATGACAATTGAATACTTATCTTTATTTGTTTCATGGGTAGACTCCTTCTTGAGTCTTCAGCTTCATCATCTTCTTCATTCATAATAGCATCGTTTCTTATCCAAATGCTAGGATGGATAATAAGTTCTTCAAGAGTTGATTTCTTCATATTCCTCATCGCTTGAGGGATATTCTTTGGATGGTGAGAGCTTGATCTTCAATTGCTCCCATATTCTCTTCTCTTCTTATGAGTTGACTGAAAATGATCACTTCCTTCTGCAACACATTCCTTGAATGAATGAATTCCATGATCCTGGGAGGCCATTCAAGGTGGCCATCACCACTTCTGCATTCTTCACTTCTGCTTCAAGTTGTTCTTGATTTGAGAGACTCTTATGACTGCATGGTCTCTACATTCTAGATCTTCACATTCTTCAAATGATTTTTGTTCTTCCTTTCAAATAGCTTGAAATAGATAGTTCTCTATAATGCACATGTGCAAGCCTTCTATGCCAAAGCTCATTTGGCTCTACTATTTCATGGATCAAGGCTTGTTCTGGATGGCCCTTCAATTTGTACAAGCCTCCTTCTTGTTCTCCAATCACAACCGCATCATCAATAGTCTTTCCTTTTGGCCACATGATGACTTGACCATCTATGAATGCAACCCGCATTCCTTTTGCATTAATGCTGGAATGGAGAGAAGGTTCTTCTTGAGTCCTGGAACAAACAATACTTCTTTCATTGTTAGAGACTTACCAGAGTCTAGCTTGTATGAATATTCCCCACTACCTTTTATTAGATATTGGTAGTCATCTCCTAGTTTCACCTTGTGAGGTGATTCATGTTTTGACAGTCTTACAAAGGATTCCTTGAATCCCGTCATATGTTTGGAAGCCCCACTATCTATAAGCCAATCATCACTTCCATGAGTAATGTTACCTGTGAGAGATGATATCAAAACATATTCATCCTCGCTTGAAGAATCTTCACTTTCATATCTGTATCTCTTTCCAGATGGTTCATCATCCTCTGCAGCATGAGCATGATGTCTTCTTTGGCCTTGACCAAGTTCTTCTTGTGAAAGGCTTCTAACCTCGTCTCCCTCTGAAACTGGAACCTCTATACTCATGTAGGTGTCCAATCCATTTTCTTCAGAGAGATCAAATGCTTCTATGCTTGGAAATTGTCAACTTCACCAAGCTTATCATCAAGCTGTTATGATAGATCACTTTGAAATGAGAACCTAAAATGGAAATAGCAAAGGATTAGATCTTACCGATTTGAGGTGTCCGTCCTTGTCCCGGAGCTGGCTGATATAGGGTTTGTCACAGAAAACCTAATTTTAAAAACTTGGAATCTTTCAGATCTGATTGGATAAACAGATATATCTCTTCAAATGGAGCTGTCCAATGTACTCCTTTTCTGAAAATAGTGGAGGGAAGCTCCCAGAACAGGAAGCCCTAATTTTTCAATTTCTTCTGCAGAAATGCCTGTTACTGTTTCCATGATATCTCTGAAATTGATACTTCTCTGTGTCTGAAATTTCACACTGAGGTAACCTCACATGTCTCTGATCCAACACCATAGGTTTCATCAGAATTAGTTTCACCATTTGCGATTTATGATCATTTTCCCAAGGTGACCTGTTATAGGAATATTCAGAACAGTGAAGTTGTACGGAATGCCACGTGTCACTGGATCATCTTCTGAGTCTGATATTTGGACCACTGGAAGTATTTTCCATTCCCTTTATATAACATCTACAGGAATTTCATTTGGACCTCTGTAGCCCAAGATATTGCAGATCTCCCCAGATGTCCTGTCCAGGGATGAATTCTGGAAGAGGCTGGAACCTTAACTTGGAGAGATCATATCTCCTGGAATACAGATAATCTGAGTCTAATTTTTGGATACAGGATTCATAATTATTTTATATTTATACCCTGAAATTTTCAGCTCTTGAAACGTCTCCAATCTCAGAATACAACGACTGTACAAAAACTTAGCAGTTTTGGTATTTAGGGTTTCTCTAGCTCGGGGTCAAACTAGGGTTTGACTTTCCCGGAGATTTACCCAACCAAATTTCTTGATCCAGGTCTCTAAACTTCTGTTTTGATGAGGATAACAATCATATGTAGGTATCACTCAAAAATTCCTCTTCTGTAGAAAGCCCTAATTTCCGCATCGAAACTGAAAATGCCTGAAATCGAATTCCGCTTCGATAGAGAGATGCGCCCTAAGGAGGAGAGTTGTTCCACCTTAATTTTGCTGAAAATCTGTGGAGGAAGGTCCAAAAACTAGGAAGCCCTAGTTTCTGTAGCTGCACAATGTCTTCTTCTCAGGTTAGCTCTGATACCATGTTAGTTTTTCATCACATTAAGCTAGCATTATGATCTTAGGATCTTTTCACTGAGAGAATAAGAAGCACAGCAATAAAACATAAGCACATCACAAGAGACAAGAGACACAAAGAGTTTTCCTTGAGGAAACCATAAAGGAGAAAACCCCGCAATTTCCTTAGAGATAGAATCAACACCAAAACAGTAAGAGATCTCCCAAAACAGCAGTAGTCTTCTTCTTCTGTCTAGTCCCAGTATTTCCTTCTTCACTAGTGCGCCACACTTGAGTGAGTGAATGTTGTGTATGATAAATAGAGAGTCTCACTCTCTATTTATATTCTTCCGTTCACTTGAAGTGCACTCAATCATGTCGGCCCAACTTAACAATTACTTACTCGAGCCTACACCTTAATTAGTGTATAATAACTCAAGTGCCCTGAAACTATGGGGACATCCACAATGACTTGACATGACTTGTTTACATTATTAATCCTCCCGATCGGAACATCGGGGCATGACATCATGACTCAAATACATAATAGAAACATCTCAGAATAAACATCGGGTTACAATATATAAGATACATAGAAGAATACATTCCGAAGTTACAAATACATCAACAAATTCAACCATAGAGAGAACAACAGCAACACATATTTTACATTATTTCCTTAAAACCTAGTGGCAATTTTCCTTGGTACTACTTTTAATTCGATAGTAATATCATTTTTTTATTTAATAGAATATAAAATACATGAAAGGGGACTCAATGATCTCTTACTTGAGCATATTTCCTTTCTATACAAGAATAATCTCTTAGATCTCATTACAATGAAGAAAGAGGAGAAGGAGAAGAGGGAAACTACTGTTACAGATCCCTGTATGACTCTGTCTCAAAAGTTTGGTAACTTGTCAAATGTAAATTTATGAGCCTCCTATTTTCCTCCTCTAATGTAACCTTTTATAGTCCTTGTGTTTCAATTTTGTCCTTCTTTCCTTATTCTCAAACATGTGAAAAGGTATTCAATGCACTATCATATCTGATGTGATGATGGAGCATTGATGGCCTGTAATAAATAAAAACAGGAAAGATAAAGTATGGGAAATTCCATAAGCCACGCCATTCATTTTAATCATGCATCCATAATTTCGTTTATTGAAAAAATTTGGTATATTTCCTATCATTTCATAGGTCATTTATTTCTTCATTTCTTGGAAGTATCTTTTCCTCGTAGCTGTGAGGTCCTAGGATGTGATGGCCATCATTCTTCTTCTACTTATTTCCTTTTCTACCTTATCTCTACAAACTTTTACAATGTCTTCATAGAGGCCAATCTCAATTGATTAATTCTTTTTACTCCTTTCATAATTTTGAATGATTTGTCTAGTTCAAAATATGGTGTGTAATACATCTCTCTCATAGTTTCAATCACAATTCTTAACAAATATTTGGTGTCAATAGATGGTTTAAATTGATTTTTAATTTCAGTAGATGTGGTGATAGTTGTTTGTCTGGTACATGAGTAAACTTGGGTATAGACTCCCACAATGATCTAGTCTATGCCTCTACAACAAGCAAAGTGATATTGCCATCCCATGAGCAGGGGAGGGAATTATTTACCATGTTATTTATAAATTCAAAGAATGGGGAGTATCTCTTTTGAGTCTACCTCTTTATTTTTAATATTTTCAATCTATTCAGTTTGTTGATGTTGGTTTCTATGTCCATATATACTAATGTTCTATCTCTAAGTCCTAGCAATCTCATCTCTCTATTGGTTAAGGAGTTTATCACTACTGCTTCTTTGGCAAGATTATATCTATATTATACATGCCACATTATTTGTCAAGTACTTCCCTACCAGGGTATTTTTAAGGATTCTAATATTATACCTAATGATAGTATCATAGGCAATTATTTTGGATTGAAAAAACATGTATATAGATAGGTAGGTGAATATTAAATATGAAACATACACTTTACTATTGAAACGTGTAAACTTTGGCAAATATTATGATAAAAAAACATATTTTTATGTAAATATAGGAGATGTTAGAGACTAAAAATTACCAAATAGTGAATTTATTTTTGAAAAAAGAATCCCAAACAATAGCCATTTGGCGAAATTTTCACCCCTAAAATTACCCTATTCCCTACTTTTTTCTAAATAATATAAAATTATAAATAAAATTTGAGGTAGTCTCTTATTCCAAGAAAATTGTTGACCACCTCCATCCAAAATATTTCTTTCATTATTTATTTTCTTCATGAGTATGGCCTTTGTAAGCACCTTATCATGTCTAGAATTCCATCTATTTATTTCTTCCTCTACTGAGGCAATCTCCTTCCTATGCTCATGTATTGTTTTATCTAATTTATTATGTTTTTCTCCTTTCTCTTTAAGTATATATTTTATTTTATTATCCATCTATTCAATAGTCACCACTTTCATGGGTTTGTCTGTGGCCTTGGTCTTCCATTGTGTCAGATCTTTATTCAATTGCTCAATTCTTTGCTTTAAGGTTGATAGCAATTATGTATGGGTAACTTGTTGACTACTTAAAGCTATTAAATTAAGATCCTTCTTATCCTTGGTGAGTTAATGCTCGAAAGAATCAATTTTGACATTAGCTTCCTATAGTTGGAATATGAGGTCCCATATGGACACTTTCTTTACCTCTATATCCTTTATTCTTTCATCACTTACAACATTTTGAGTTAATAAGGAGGCATTCTATTTCCTAAAAAAATTAAGCTCCTCAATGAGATTTTGTTGATCATCCATCAATTTTTAGGTAATCAAGAGAGATGGAGCCATCATGGAATTTTCTAAGGCTCTTATTCCATGAATATCATTTTCCCTAAGCAAGAAAATTTCCTTTGCCGACTCATTTTTTCTCTTCCCTATGGCTATTATTATATTTTTCAATTTTATATTCTCATTTTACAAGTTCTTTAATAATCACATTCAATAACTACTTTTAACATTAATAGATTCAAATTTCTTCTTGAACTCCTCATTGGAGGATGCAGCTTGGAGGAATTTATCATTACACTATGCTACTTGAACCCTATGTGTAATACCCCGTGTGTTAAGCACCAATCATATGCAATTTGTAATTGTTTATTATTGTGGAAAATGGTTCCAGAAAAGGGTCTTTAAGGACCTAGAGACATTATAATTATTTTATAAATAAATAATTAATGAAAACAACTAGCACATTTGGGACGACTAAAAGAGTATGGGAGGCCTATATTTACAATATTAGGGGGAATGGAGATATTCCTAGCAATTTAGAACTTGTTTGGTTGATATTGGTCCCTATTTATGTCTTGGTGATTTTATTAGTTGATGATCACCCAAACATTGTACAACATACCCTACTTTTGATTATCCTATGCTGATATTATTGAGCCTAATTCATGATTTAGTGGGCCTCCTTGGTGTTTGGGTGGGTACCACTTGTTTATTTATCCCCTTTGGTGTCTTTGTAACTCCTTTGTGGAGGTTACACTTGGTTTTGTAAATCCCATTTGCACAAGTGTTCCCTCACTGGCTATTTTTAGCCTTAACACCTCAAACGTTGTGTAAATAATTATGTTACTCCTTATGTAAATACTTGTGTAAATCCTTGTGTAACTCTTTTGTAATTCCGTGTGTAGCACCCGCTTTTTTTATTTTTAGAAGACTCCTTAGCTTGTGTGACACCTCAGATCACTAATTTTGATTCCTCTTCATTGGTGATGTGTCCACACATGAATTTGAGTGGCGTGGAGTGGCTTGGAGTCACTCTCCTTGAAATTCGAATTACTTGGGTTGGATTAGAGTTAACCTCTTGTGGTTGAATTATCCCCCTTGAATTGACTCAAGTTGGCTTACTATGGTTTGGTTTGACCCAATTCAATTAGAATTACCTTATTTGGTCTATAATTCCATGTTTGATATCCTTGGTTTTGGGTTTCTTTTCATGGTTCTTTTGGATGGTTGTTCATACATTTGATGGTGAGATCTTGGGAAACCATGGATGCTATACTATGTGAATGAAATTTGTGCTTGAATAATTGTGATATTTTCTGGTGTTTATGGTAATCCAAAAAAACATTGGTCTAGTTCCTATGTTTCAAATACATGTCTCTGTCCTAGACCTACACATAAATATTGATGGTGGATGATGATATCTCGATGTCCTGGGGGGTATGGATTACCATTACACCTGGTCGTAGAGTGGAAGAGGAAGTATGTGGTGAGGAATAGAGTTTTTTTATTTTCAAACTGATACTTGAGATATTCTTGAGTGCACCTCTGTTGCGTATCCGTGGCCTCAACTCGAGGGTATCCTTTCAAAGTGAGATATGGCTTGGCAATGCCAAACGTCAGGTGGAACGTGGTACAGATTATTCCAGTTGCACATTGATAAGATAAGTGATTTATATCATGTTTATTTAATTTAATTGGATCTGATCTAATTTATTGATTTATTCACATGGATTTTTTTATGAAATGTATGAGTTATTTGTGGAAGAAATTTCTCACAAAATTAAATCTATTTATGCAAGTAAATTTTATGAAGGAATTGGAAACTAGTTTTTGGGATTTTGTGCA
>LPNX010081133.1:233998-345973 GCA_001517045.1 Pseudotsuga menziesii
ACTAGTTCTTCGACGAGACTGTTTGGCATAGTTTGGAGACCTAGCACATGAAGTGTTTGTAAAAATGACTTAGTGCTATCTATATATATTATGGTACAATAACCTCAGAATGGTTTAATACACCTCTATTTGATGCTTCTACTTTTTATTCAAAAACTAGTTCTTCGACGAGACCATTTGGCATTGTTTGGAGACCTAGCACATGAAGTGTTTGTAAAAATGAATTAGTGCTCCTTTAATGTTTATTTATGATAAATAATATTTAAATTTGTGTGAGAATGTGAGGATAAATATTCTTGGTAGTGTTGGGGAAATGTCTACTGAAATTCTAGATCAATTTCCAATTTCTAGCTCCTTCAATGGAATTGTTTTGAGTAGACTTGTGACTTTGCATATGAAGTGTTTGCCAAAATTTTAGAATAATATATACCTATATTACGAATTATAAAACATGTTATTTATATTTTTAATTGCATTTGAATGATTCTATGAATCGTGGATTTAATTATTCTAGCGATTCCTAGAATTACTAGTCCATTTGGATGAGTAGAATTAACTTGTTTTGTGCGTTGTTTAATGGACTGTATATGGGTTGAAAGCTACAGCCATATGACTGTAAGTGACCCCTTATATGTTTTACATGAGACACTATAGTCATATATTTCTCTTTATTTGGATTTTGGATAGTTAAAATGGAAACTAGGTGTGGAAATTGAACCCAGTGATAGATTAATTTTACTCACAACAATTATCAATTGAACATGCAAAATCACTCACAAAAGAGACTGAATAATGAGCTGAACAATAAACTGTATTGAATAAGTGTACAATATCCAACCCTGTAACATAATAGGTTGCTGCATTAAATAATTACATAGGATATTCGAATGCAGGAGGAGGCAATTCGAATCTAGTCAAAAGCAGGCTTACCAAAATTAAGCAAATCCCCCATACGTGCAAAAAGTTGTTTCCAAATCAGTCATGGAGCTCACGAATTGGAAAAAGTTCTTGGGAAAGCTAAAGAGTGATGGAATGACAACTCATACATGCTTTTCCAAGGAGAAAAGAGTGGAGGATGTAGAGGACAAAAAACTAGTTCACCTCACCTAGTCAAACTTTCCCAATTGCCTTAAAGCACTGAAAAAATAGGCAATAAAGCATAAAAAGCAGAAGGGTTCCTAGGAGACCCGGAATAAAGAAGAATTGATTCCTTTAGGTTTCCCAAGTTCTACATGAGTCAAATTAGGCAAGTTGGACCACTATGGATAGGTAAATGACAACTTGCATAAGGTGGGACACATGAACTAGGAAAATAAGACACAAATAATTAAATTAATGTCTAAGGTAGCTATCTATGGGTTGATTATTATAACACCCCCCCTTAAGCCTGACTTATAAGTAATATCTGTTGCCAAATTTCTGTGGTGGTTAGTTGTTGATGTTGCTGTCGGAGAAACCACAGTATCGAAAAGACCTAGCTTCCTGTAATGAGGAGGTCATCAACATATAACACAATTATCATTAATGAACCATTACTTAACTTCAAATATACATTTGGATCTGATTTGCATCGAACAAAATTCAGTGATAGCAAGAAGCTATCGATCTTGGCATACCAAGCCCTGGTGGCTTGCTTTAGCCCATACAATGACTTTCTCAACCTGCACACAAGAGAAGGGTTAGTAGCAAATCCTTGAGGCTGCTGCATATATATCTCTTCAGTGAGATCTCCACTTAGGAAGGCACATTTTACATCCATGTGATGTACCTCCCATTGCCTTGAGGCTGCAATGGTTAAGGCTAGCCTGATGGAGTCCATCTTTGCCACTGGTGCAAAGGTCTCAATGTAATCTATGCCATGAACCTGTGAGTAGCCCTTGGCTACCAATCTGGCCTTATACTTCAAAGGTGAACCATCTGCAGCAAATTTGGTCTTGTAGACCCACTTACACTGAACTAACTTCCTCCCTAGGGGAAGATCCACTAGCTCCCATGTGTTTCTCTTCTGGAGTGAGCTGAACTCTTCCTTCATGGCTGCTTACCATCTTGGATATCTTGCTGCTTCTTCATATGTTTGAGGGTATGAATCCACCATCAAATAGTATTTCTCAGCAAACATAGGATCCTTCATGCACAGACCACTCTCAAATTGAGATCTAATCCTCCTTGGGTCATTGGGATCCCCAGCTAGCTCTCCTGCTGCATGTAGTGTCTTGGCTGCCCATTTCGGCCTTGTAGGGATGCTAGGGTCTGCAATAAAATCATCACTATTAGACATATCAGAATCAGCATGTTCAACAATCTCTTCACTTACTTTCAGAGGTTCAAGTGGTGAAGAGGTTTCTCCAACTTTCACTACTGCAAGGGGTTCTTCTTGAAAATGAACACACCTTTCGATGAAGGATTTGTTTGTGCTCAAATTTATCAGTTTGTACCCTTTTGAATCTTCAGAGTATCCAACAAAAAGACACTCTTGGATTTGGGGCTGCAAAGGATTTCTCTTTTCTGTTGGAATTCTAGCCCAAGCCCTTGAGCCAAAAATCCTGAAATGGGTCACATCTAGCTTGTGCCCACTCCATGCTTCGAAAGGAGTCATGCCATCAAGCTGTTTATGAGGCACCCTATTCTAGATATAGGCTGCATAGTTGATAGCTTTGGCCCAGTACTTTGGTGGCAAAGTTTTGGCCTCCATCATGCATGTTGCCATCTCCTTCAGTGATCTATTCTTTCTCTCAGCAACACCATTTTGCTGTGGTGTGTAAGGGATAGAATGCTACATCTGAATACTTGCATCTGCACAATAATTAATAAAATCAAAATTGACATACTCACCACCATTGTCAGATCTGAGAACCTTGAGTTTCCTCCCAGACTGGTTTTAAACCAAATCCTTAAAGACTTTGAAGAGGCCAAAAACTTCAGACTTGTGTTTTAGGAAGTAAACCCAACAATACCTGGAAAAGTCATCTATGAAAGTCAATGCATATTTGGCATGACTCATGGAAATATGAGGGAATGGGCCAGCAACGTCACTGTAGATCAGCTCGAGGGGCGCAGAGGTTCTCTCATGACTAGCTCTCTCAAATTTATGCTCTGGGTGTTTTCCTAGGATACAACCTTGGCAGACTCCTTTGGAAAATTTTATCTTGGGAAACCCTATGACCATCTCTTTTTCACTAAGATCAGAAATATACTTGTAATTTAGGTGGCCAAATATTTCATGCCAAA
Source organism: Pseudotsuga menziesii (assembly GCA_001517045.1). Lineage (NCBI taxonomy): Eukaryota > Viridiplantae > Streptophyta > Pinopsida > Pinales > Pinaceae > Pseudotsuga > Pseudotsuga menziesii. The sequence goes on from LPNX010081133.1 coordinate 237,227, forward strand.
GCTTGCTTGCTTCATTAGCATGAATCAGAAGAGCAGAGGGGTTTGAGTAGGGTAGGAAGTGTGAGAACATGTATACCTTTTGAGCATGATTCACAACTCCTTTTGAAATGACTTTACCACTTGAGATCTCTGTGATCTCAACTTCATCAGGGGAGAATATGACCTTCTTTGGAGACCCAGTGTGAGTCATTTGGTACACTGATAAGATGTTGGAGGCAAGACCAGGCACATACAACACATTGCTGAACTGACCATGATCAAGATCAATCCTCCCTTTGCCCAAAATTTCAGTGAGAGAGTCATCTCCCAGTACTATAGGTGGTCCCTTTGACATGTCAAGTGAGGAGAATGCCTCCTTGGTCGAAACCATGTGTCTTGAAGCTCCAGAATCAATGATAAAACTGGGTGAGATTGATGTGCCAGCAACCAATGCATGAACTCTCTCTCTTTCATCTAAACTTGATCCTCCTTCTCTCTTCTTTGAGTTGTCTGGAAGGGAGATGCCATTCTTCTCCAGGAGTTGGGTCAGCATGTCTATTTGCTTCTTCATACAAGAGCTTTCAGTGTGATTGCCCTTATTTCAGTATGCGCACTTGCTCATTTCTCCTTTGTTTTTCTTCTTGGAACCTTGTGGCTCCTCTGGAGACTTGTTCTTGTCTCTCTTTTTCTCAGGTGGATTTTTAGCTTTATTTTTTATTTTTGAATCCACTCTCGAATCTCCAGCAACCCGATCTTGGTCTTTGGATGGTTTGATGGTTCCCATCATCACCAGCTTGTCTTGTTCTTGTGTGAGAGATTCCATGAAATCTGCAAGGCTAGGCATCTTCCAGGTTCGAGCTGTCAACTTTGTGGCATAGAAGGTCGAAAAAAACACTGAATAGTCAGGGCCAAGCTTTAAGAGAATAGCCAAGACCAGATGATCATCCTTCTTTTCAATCCCACATTGTTTTAGCTGCAAAACAAGTGCTTTGAACATGGAGAAATAGAGTTGCAGTGATTCAAAGCTATTTGGACTCAGGGAGATCAGTTCATTTTCAATTTTATGTCCCCTCATATCATCTGTCTTTCCAAAAATATTAGTAAGCTTCTCCCATACTTCATTCGGTGATGTCAATCCATCAAGATGGAAAAGGAGGTCTCTGGAAATACTCAGACACAGGAGACCATAGGCCTCATCCCTCATGTTGTGCCATTTTATCTTCTCTGCAACTACATTGGGCTCTGATTCTATTGCCATAGTCACCCTGTAGAGGCCTTTTGCTCTCAACAATATATCCATCTCTGCTTTCCATTCAAAGAAATTGAAGGGAGTCAAGATGATCTTCTGAGATTTATCCATAGCTTAGAAATTTGTCCCGGCTGTCAGTAGAAGGATCCCAGTCACTGATGTCGAACCTACAAAACAATTTTGAAGGAGATAAATTGATCTACAATGGCTCTGATACCATGTAGAAATTGAACCCAGTGATAGATTAATTTTACTCACAACAATTATCAATTGAACATGCAAAATCACTCACAAAAGAGACTGAATAATGAGCTGAACACTAAACTGTATTGAATAAGTGTACAATAGCCAACCCTGTAACATAATAGGTTGTTGGATTAAATAATTACATAGGAGATTGGAATGCATGAGGAGGCAATTCGAATCTAGTCAAAAGCAGGCTTACCAAAATTAAGCAAATCCCCCATAGGTGCAAAAAGTTGTTTCCAAATCAGTCATGGAGCTCATGAATTGGCAAAAGTGATTAGGCAAGCTAAATAGTGATGGAATGAAAACTCATACATGCTTTTCCAAGGAGAAAAGAGTGGAGGATGTAGAGGAAAAAAAACTAGTTCAACTCACCTAGTCAAACTTTCCCAATTGCCTTAAAGCACTGAAAAAGCAGGCAATAAAGCATAAAAAGTAGAAGGGCACCTAGAAGACCAAGAATAAAGCATAATTGTTTCCTTGAGGTTTCCCAAGTGCTACATGAGTCAAATTAGGCAAGTTGGACCACTATGGATAGGTAAATGACAACTTGCATAAGGTGGGACACATGAACTAGGCAAATAAGACAAAAATAATTAAATTAATGTCTAAGGTAGCTAACTATGGGTTGATTATTCTAACACTAGGTACATTGTGATGAAATTGGTAAATAATTTTTGGATTCAAATCTCAGTTTTTCATAAAAGATGAATGTACAACCATATGTTCTATTATTGGTTCTTTTAGTGTTTTGTATAATTCTATTCTATATATATTTACCTTCACTTATGTGTTCCTCGAAACTCAGTACGCTTGGTTTGATTGAATTCCTAGCAGTGTTTATTAACTAGTTCTACTGATTGAACTTGAAATATTATTCATTTATGTACTCGGATTAGATATGCAAAAGTACATTTTTTCTGTAATTTTATGATGAAATATGTGTATAATGGATTTAGGTTCACGTTTTGTTTCATTGGCATGTTTTTGTATCGAATTTGTGCAAGACTAGTTAGTATTGAACAACTAGTTAACTAGTTCTTGTGGAATTATTTCCATAATTACTATGCTTAATTAATTGGAAAATGGTAATTAGGAATGATTTACATGTTATCAAGTGTTTATTAGACATTGTACTTTATAAACAATGGTTACGTGATAAACAAATGAAATTATATTATGTACCGTCAATTGTGCTAAGTGTCGTTAAGTATTGTAATCAAAACACTAATTACTAGTTAATCATGATTAAGAGTAAATGGCCTTTAGAGTTGGAATTTATGTTTGAATTTGGTTGAAATGGATAATTGATGTTTCTATAAGGTGTTAGTAATACTTACCAACCCTTTTATCATATGTTATAATAGTTATTGAATTGATTTTAATTTATTGGTAATTAAAGAGACTTTGTCGTGATCAAATCCTGAAAAATGAAATTTAATATTTGTTTAACTAATATGTTGTGCTAAAATGATATACTTATTCTTAGAGATATAACTATATGTCCCTCATACCCCTTGATATACATGGCGGAAATTACACTATGCGATGGATATCTCATCTTCATGGGGTAGATTAGCAGTGTCTAAGGTGACTTTCATTGTCTTATAATATTGAGGTTGTATTTCCTTGTATTTCTTCAGGGTTAGAGGCACTAGTGTAGTGATCATGAATTTTTTAGTGGCCATATCATACTTGGGTATCATCAAAGACTTATCTTGTGATTCCAAGTTCTCCATTATTTGTACCTCCTTTTGTTCCTATACACTTCTTTTATGTTCTTGTTTGAATATATTTAAGGGATCATTGATATTGATGAAATATTGTAACTTCGAAGAATATTCTATATGTATATTTTGTGGTCCCCGATGGTCCTACCGAGAGAACCACTTGTATTATCTTGTACCCAGATGCTTCTAATCGGAAGAACTAATAAGAGTCATGAGGTTGTCCCCTCTAATTGTAAAGGTGGGTCATTAGCACCCCAGTGTGGTTACTTGAGACTACATGTGTAACTCGAGACTACATGATTTACTCAAGCCTACATGTTGGATGAGTTAATTGAAGTGAATGGATGAATATAAATAGAGATGTGGCTCTCCTAATTTGAGACACACACTCTCACTTATGTAGCGCTGCGCGCATTAGTGGAGAAGAGAAGTAGCTAGAGAAGAAGGAGGATCAGGCTTTGATCTCCTTGCTAGTTTTATATTTTTTTGGGGGGGCATCTATATTGAGGAAGCTTTTGCTGGGTTTTTCTCTTTAGGGTTTTCTCAGGATAAATATTTGTGTTCCTTTTGTATGGTTGTGCTTGTCTATCTTTCAGTGATCCTATTTATATGATTTTGTTATGAAAATGAAATGAAATACTGATGTCTTAGCTAAGCATATGAAAATTTAACATGGTATCAGAGCCACCCTGAAAAGAAGACATTGTGTAGCTACAGAATCTAGGGCTTCTTATGTTTTGGTTCTCTCTCCACAATTTATCAGCAAAAGAAGGCTAGGCTGACTCTCCATTGAAGGGCGCATCTTTCTGTCAAAGCAGAATTCGATTCCAAGCATTTTCAGTTTTCGGTGCGAGAAATTAGGGCTTCTTGCAGAAGAAGAATTTTTGAGTGAGCCCAGCAGAGGATTTATCTCCTCATCAAAATCAAAGTCTAGAGACCTAGATCAATTTTTTTTGGTTGGGTGAACTCCGGGAAAGGCAAACCCTAGTTTGACCTCGAGCTAGAAAAACCCTAAATACTAAAACTGCTAAGTTTTGGTACATTCGCTATATCCCTATAATGGAAAAGGTTCAGGAGATGAAACTTTTATATGCCAAATATAACATCCTTTTGTACACTGTTTCAAAAATTTAGCCTCATATTCACTATATTCTGGGAGATATGATCCCTCCAAGTTAGGGTTCCAGCCTCTTTTAGAATTCATCCCTAAATAGGACACCCAGGGAAAATTGCTATAGCTTAAAATACAGAGGTCCAAATAGAATTCATGAAGATGTTCCACAAAGGGCACGGATTTTAATTTCTTTGGTCCAAATTTCAGACCCAGAATATGAAACAGTGACATGTGGCATGTTGTACAACTTTGTTGTTCTGAACAGTCCTGGAACAGGTCACCTTGGGAAAAGGATCATAAATCCCAATAGGTGAAACCAATTCTAATGAAACTTGTGGTTCTGGATCAGGGACATTCTAGTTTACCTCATTACAAAATTTCAGACATATAGGAGCAGTAATTTTGGATATATCACAGAAACAGTGACAGACATTTCTACAGAAGAAATTGGGAAACTAGGGCTTCCTGTTCCGAGAGCTTCCCTCCACTATTTTTAGAAAAGGAGTACATTGGACAGACTCATTTGAAGAGACCTATATTTCTATCCAATCATATCTAAAATATTCCAAGTTTTTAAAATTAGGGTTTCTCTGACAAACCCTAGATCAGCCAGCTATGGAAGCAGGATGGACACCTCAAATCGGTAATATCTAATCTTTTGCTATTTGCATTTGAGGTTCTCATTTCAAAGTGATCTATCACATCAGCTTGATGATAATCTTGGTGAAGTTGACAAATTCCGAGCATGGAAGTATTTGATCTCTCTGAAGAAAATGAATTGGACACCTACATGAGTAGAGAGGTTCCAGAGGGAGATGAGGCTCAAATCCTTACACCAGAAGAACTTGGTCAAGGCCAAGAAGATCATTGTTGATTCAGTCACGGATCAACTTGTACCACAAGTGTCTTCCCTAAAGACACCGAAAGAGATGTTTGATTCCTTGACCAATCTATTTGAAGAACATACATCGGAAGATGAACTTAAGAAACAAATTGAAGAGGTAAAAGAAGAAGTAAATAATGCAGAAGTGGTGATAGCCACCTTGAATGGCCTCCCAGGTTCGTGGGATTCATTCATGCGAATAATGTATGCCAGAAGGAAGTGATTACTTTCAGCTCGAATCATAAGAAGAGAAGAAGAATATGGATGCAATTGAAGAAGATGATAAAGCAGAATGATCAAGATGGAGTCTACCCATGAAACAAATAAAAGATAAGTATTCAATTGTCATTTCATGATATTGTTTTGTTTTTATTTAGTTGATGTGTTATGCATGATAGATTGTTTGCATTAATGATTGTATACTACATGCGATGGGTAAGTATCTCATGGTGATATACAACTCTCCATTGCTACTTATCTAGAATGAAGCCTCCTTGTTGACATATTAGTGCACAATCTCAATAATGTCATGATAGAGATGGAAGGCATCTAGAAAATTTCTGTGAGATATGGTTGAATGTTGTATTGGATAAACAGTTGCATGATGCATAAGAATTTTTCATTATGCATATGTTTTATTAAATAGTTCTAACCATGCAACTGATGCATTTGAATTGTAGGAAAGGTCCTGTACAACCTCCTACAAGAAGGATTAGACTTGTTCCGAAGAACATATGATGACAATTCAAGATTCACTGCAATAAAATCTGAAGCTCCTAGTGTCAGAGACACCATGATGGAAGAAAGAGATTCAAAGAGTGGTAGATCCACCTCGGAGGATGAAGACCACCATGGGTATGAGAGATAACTAAAGATGAAGAAAATAATGCTATGAAATAAGCTATGATAGTTGATCACAGGGAATGATGTATACGATATGATTTTAAGACATAAAGGGAAGTACGCAGTACCCTCCATATGGATCTACAAGAACAAGTGTACAAAGCAAGGTTCGTGATTTGCCTCATAAAGAATAGACTATGACATGACATACTCTATTGACCAGTATATATCAAGCATAGAACCACCTGTACAGAATGAAGAGGGAAGATGATACTCCACTTCAGGGGGAGTGCCTATAGAATATATCTAAGTTTGACATGGTACGACATGATGGATAGCTTCATGTTGGATCAAGACTTTACCAAGAGTAAAGTAGGTTCCAACCTTCAAGGCTGAATGTAGAATACTAGGATATGTTGATGACCTGACAAGATGAACTCATGGAAGATGTTATGATGAAAGAATACTAGAATGATGTTTGGGATATAGTACTCAAACCAAAAAGCAAGAATGTGGTATCTTCCAAATGGATTTGCAAGATAAAATATGTTGCTGATAGAATTAAGGAAAGACTTGTGGCTAGAGGTTTCTATCAGAAAGAGGGAATTAATTCTGAAGAGACACTTACTCCAGGAAGTAAGGTACACTTCCTTCAGAACTATCATGGTAGTTTCTTCCATGATGAATTAAAGACAAGCCTTCCTCATTGGAATGATTGAGGAAGAATTTTACATTGAATAGTCACAAGGATTTGAAGTTGAAGACAGATGGACTCACATATGCAAGTTGAATAAGGCCCTCTATGGCCTGAAGCAAGCTCCCAGAGCTTGGTATGGAAGAATAGATAGTTTCCTGACGAGCATGGGATTTTATAAGAGTAAAGTCGATCCTAACCTTTACTACAAGGTTGTAGAATATGAACCTGTCATCCTGTTATTATATGTGGATGACTTATTCTTGACATGGAATGAGAAACAGATCATGGAAAGAAAGAAGAAACTAGCAGAAGAATTTGAGATGAAAGACCTTGGGTTAATGCCTTATTTCCTAGGTCTAGAAGTATGGCAAAGTTCAGAAGGAATATTTCTCAACCAGGGAAAGTATGCGGTAGAGATATTGAAGAGATTCAATATGTTAGAATGCAAAGCCATGGCCACACCCATGGACTCCAACCTAAAGCTGTTAGCTGATGACTCATCAGAGTTAGTGGATGTGACTCATTACAGACAAATAATTGGGTCATTGATGTACTTATAAAATACCAGACTAGACATTTGTTTTGCTGTGAACACCTTAAGTCAATATCTTTTTCAACCAAGACAGGTTCACCTAGTAGCTGCAAAACATGTGATGAGATATCTGAAAGGGACTATAGAGTTTGGTCTATACTATGATGGAAACCATGACTACAGATTGTATGGCTATACAGATGCAGATTGAGCTCGAACTATCTCAGACAGGAAAAGCACATCAGGGAGATGCTTTTGGTTCTGTTATGAGTTCATGGTTTAACAAGAAATAGTCCAGTGTTTCTCTTAGCACGGTTGAAGCAGAATACATAGCAGATTGCTTTACTAAGTTGTGAAGCCATATGGCTTTGGAAGCTGATATCAGGTCCCTTTTGACTTGAAGATAGATAGAGATGATGATGTTTTAGTATTCCCATATAAAGATATAGTTGATGATGATTTCAGTATTCCCATACTGAAGATATAGATGACGATGTTTTCAGTATTTCCATACTGAAGATATAGATGATGTTTCAGTATTTACATACCGTAGATTCAGATGATGGTGATTCTGTATTTCTATACTGAATATAGAGGTGATGATGCTTTCAGTATTCACATACTGTAGATACAGATGATGATAGTTCAGTATCCACATACTGAAGATGTAGATGATGATGGTTTAGATGATAATGTGTTGATGAAACCTCTATCCCGAGTAAAGTTTGAACACTTTCAAGACAAGCTTGGTGTGGTTCGAAAAGACCTTCCCCGAAAGGGGGAGTAGTGATGTTGCAGTGGGATTGTATCATCCCTAGGAACTTGCCCTAAAGTGAGCTGGTGACCTCAGTCCTCAAGAATGAAGAGGAATTGTATCATCCTAGGACATATGTCCATAATAGATCTGGTGAATTCGGTCCTCGAGAATGTGGTGGGATTGTATCATCCCTGGGCACTTTCCCTAAAGTGATCCGGAGACCTCGGTCTTCGAGAATGAAGAGGGATTGTATCATCCCGGGACATATGTCCACAATAGATCCGGTGACTTCAGTCATCGAGATTGTAGCAGGATTGTATCATCCTTGAACCTCGGTTCAGAATGGATCCGGTGAACTTCGGTCATTGAGAATGTGGTAGGATTGTATCATCCTTGAACTTTGGTTCAGAAAGGATCCGGTGTAAATTTAGTCATCATGAATGTGGTAGGATTGTATCATCCTTGAACTTCAGTTCAGAAAGGATCCGGTGTAACTTCGGTCATCGATAATGTGGCAGGATTGTATCATCCTTGAACTTCAGTTCAGAATAGATCCAATGTAACTTCGGTCATTGAGAATGTGGTAGGATTGTATCATCCTTGGACTTCGGTTCAGAACAGATCCGGTGAAATTTGATCATTGAGAAGGTGACAGTATTGTATCATCCTTGGATTTCAGTTCAGAATGGATCTGGTGAACTTCGGTCATCGAGAAGGTGGCAGGATTGTATCATCCTTGGACTTCGGTTCAGAACGGATCCGGTGAACTTTGGTCATCGAGAAGGTGGTAGGATTGTATCATCCTTGGACTTTGGTTTAGAATGGATCTGGTGAACTTCAGTCATTGAGAAGGTGGAAGGATTGTATCATCCTTTGACTTCGGTTTAGAACGGATCCGGTGAACTTCGATCATCGAGAAGGTGGAAGGATTGTATCATCCTTGGACTTCGGTTCAGAACGGATCCGGTGAACTTTGGTCATCGAGAAGGTGATAGGATTGTATCATCCTTGAACTTCAGTTCAGAACAGATCCAGTGACTTCGGTACTCGAGAACGTGTATTGATCCCGTAATTCCTAGAGGAAGGATTTCCTGAGTTCCACATATGTGTTGATACTGTAATTTCGAAAGGAAGGATCATTGACTTGATCCCGTAATTCCAATAGAAAGGATTGTCTGAGTTCCACAGATGTGTTGATCCCATAATTCCAATAGGAAGGATTGTCTGAGTTCCACAAATGTGTTGATCCCGTAATTCTGAAAGGAAGGATCGTTAGTAACTCCGTAAAGACCTAAATCCTGTAATTTCGAAAGGAAGGATCATTGGTAACTCCGTAAAGACCAAAATCCCATAATTCCAAAAGGAAGGATCATGTTGATGTTTTGATGATGCTGATGTTTTGATGATGATGATGTTTTCATGATAATGATATTTTTATGATGATGATGATGTACTGATCAAAATATCAGAGTATGATGATCATGTACTAATCGAAAGATCAAGAGTATGATGATGATGATGTACTGATCGAAATATCAGAGTATGACGATGATGATGATCAATATGTGATGATGACGACATACTGATCAAAATATCAGAATATGATGATGATGATTCTGTTCGAGACTTGAAGTATGATGATGGTGCTGATCATGATGTTACTGATCAGAATGTGATGATGTTTCTGATCGAAAGGTCAAAATGCTGAAGATGTCTTTGCTGATCGAAAGGTCAAAGTGCCGAAGATGTTGCTGATCAAAAGGTCAAAGTGTTGAAGATGTTGTTGCTGATCGAAAAGTCTAAGTGCTGAAGATGTTGCTAATCAAAATGCTGAATATGTTGCTGCTGATCGAAAGGTCAAAGTGTTGAAGATGTTGCTGATCGAAAGGTCAAAGTGCCGAATATGTTGCTGATCGAAAGGTCAAAGTGTTGGAGATGTTGCTGCTGATCGAAATGTCTAAGTACTGAAGATGTTGCTGATCGAAAGGTCAAAGTGCTGAAGATGTCTCTGAAGATGTTACTGATCGAAAGGTCAAAGTGTTGAAGATGTTGCTGATCAAAAGGTCAAAAGATGCTGATGTTGATTAAAGAGTTGTTGTCATCGAATATTGAAGACGAAGACTATATGACGTTGAAAAGCTTCCAATGATTTATAGATGTGTTACCCTGATGATGTTGATGATGTCCTCTCCTACTATTGTTGTTGTTGTAGAATACCCTTCTCGTTAAGGGGGAGTGTTGAAATATTGTAACTTCGAAGAATATTCTATATGTATCTTTTGTGGTCCCCGATGGTCCTACCAGGATAACCACTTGTATTATCTTGTACCTCGATGCTTCTAATTGGAAGAACTAATAAGAGTCATGAGGTTGTCCCCTATAATTGTAAAGGTGGGTCATTAGCACCCCAGTGTGGTTACTTGAGACTACATGTGTAACTCGAGCCTACATTATTAACTTGAGCCTACATGTTGGATGAGTTAATTGAAGTGAACAGATGAATATAAATAGAGATGTGGCTCTCCTCATTTGAGACACACACTCTCACTTATGTAGCGCATTAGTGGAGAAGAGAAGTAGCTGGAGAGGGAGGAGGATTAGGCTTTGATCTCCTTGTTGTTTTTATATTTTATTGTTTTGGGGCATCTATATTGAGGAAGCTTTTGCTGGGTTTTTCCCTTTAGGGTTTTCCTAGGATAAATCTTTGTGTTCCTTTTGTATGGTTGTGCTTGTCTATCTTTCAGTGATCCTGTTTATATGCTTTTGTTATGAAAATGAAATGAAATACTGATGTCTTAGCTAAGCATATGAAAATTTAACAAATATTTACTATATTTATAAGTTTCTCCCAAGGAGACTAATTCCCTTTATCCTATGTTGATATAGTTATATACATGTATTAGGTACCTTATAAATATACACCACAAAAATATTAGTAAAACCAAACAATGTGGAAGGAGATGAGACATGAAGGATTGCACCCCCTTCTTGTTTAGGATCTTCTAGTTTCTCCATTTCCTATTGAGTATTTTATGATATTAGAAGACCTTATTGAGTTATTTTTTGACAAGGATCTATTTGATCTAGATTCCCTCCCACCCGCAAGACCAAAATCTTGACATGAGGTGTTTGATTTTCTTTTCTTACTATCAGTAGAAATTTATCGAGATTGGTGGATACTTTGGGGTTGTAGTAGCTAAGTTGGTTAAGGGTGACGAACTTCCCATTGAAGGGAAAAATCATAATACACAATACTGAGGAGGTGGCTACCTTCATGGAATACATGCAACTAGGACCCAATAGGATGTTGTAGTCTAGTTGAGCATCAACTATTTCAACATCTATCATCGCCCTTTTTCTCCCTAGCTCGATGGGGAAATTCTAGTACAATCCTATTCATTGGGATAGTCTTCCATAATATGTGCAAATAGCGTTAGAGGATGGAACTAACTCGGGGGATCCCAATCTCTTCCAAACATTGGAATATATACTACCTGTGGATGCACAAACATAGATGATGCATTGATGAATGATGATGTTGTTCACCATGAATGGGACTTGGAATGTGACTGATGATGGTAATCATGGTTCACCTTTGTCCAGGTCAAAATTCATAAGGTTTGCATCAGAAGGTCCAACAACTCCAAGATCATTCAATAGTGGCTTTTATTGCGAAAGGAAAGATTGAAGTACTTTCAATGTGGACATGGAGGCTGGTGATTGTGACAAGTTATCAACAATGTTATAATTACGGGTTGCTTTCATGTCGGGATTATGAGGGGTAGGAATAAGTGGTGCTTTGGTTATCCTCAAAATTTTCTATTTGCTAGAGTGCAAAATATATAAAGTTCCTCCTAAAGGGACCAAAGTCTCCTTAATGATAGGTGAAGTATCAGCATTGTTGTACCCTATGGCACGAGTCTGTAGGTTAACCGACATTGAGTTCATATATTTTTTTTGAAAATATATATCGACTGTGGTTTTAGGATTTGACTATTGGGTAACCACTCATTGATTGGAAAAGGATTGCTGCAAAACAACTTGCTGGGTTGTGGTGTAGGAGGCACCCGAGGAGGATTTGCAGGTGTATACTTATTGGCTCCCACCATCTATTGGGAGTTGGGGATAAGCCAACAATGGCGATTGCAATTACCATACTCACCACATATTGAGTAAGTATTTTTTGTCCTCATGTTCGAATTATTTCCATGCTTGGGGGGTTTCCCCCTTGTTCTAGTTGGTTACCCTAGTTTGGTTTTTTTTGGGGAACTTGGTTTCCCCCCTTCCCTTGTTGTTGGGGCTATCTATTTTTTTCCTTCTTCTTTCCCTAATTCTGAGGATTTAGGTATTGTAAATATTCGTTTTCTCAAATTTTTTAGCTTGTTGTTGCATAGAAGGTTGGCCAAAGTTGACTCTCATATGAGGCATGGGTGATGTACTGGGGGTGCATGGGTATGGGTAGTAGGATTATACCCCAAGAGTACGATGTAGGTTTGTTGCACTGCATATGATGTGGATGTAGGAATGGGTGGTTCCATTTGTTGTTGAGGAATCAATTATACATGGATTTTACTTGAATAAAGCAGGTTGTATAATATGTATTGGGGCTGTGCAAATGAGGGGTATGGTACAGTTGTAGTGGGATCCAAAAGAACGTGGATATGTGGGTATTACATCATCATTGGTAATGGTGGAAGAGGTGTTTGTAGGGAATCCTTACCATGAGATTAAATGGACACAATAAGCCCATCCATGGAATGTGACATCCCTGCAACGTGAGGATCTAGTGATCGTTGCTTAGGGGAATCTGGTAGTATGGTATACAACTACCCTCATTAGGAATATATGAGGTCAAAGTGTTGGGATTTGATAATTGCTTCTTCATAATTTTATGGAACTGAGGTAGCTACAGCCTTTTTAATAAATGGTTGGAGAGGGTTGAGAAAACAATTTAAAAGGAAGGGAGGTTGAATTTCTATTTTGCACAACGTGTGAAGATGAAGCCATTCATGGATATCATTTTCTATGTGTGTCGTAGTATTTTGTCAAAACTTTATGAGAATTGCAAGGCTAATAGCATGATTTATTGGAAACTGAAAGTAGGATAGAAATGACCTAGAGATGGTTTCGAATGTGGTATGATAGGCACTTCTCAAGTTTACATACCTTTTTTTTCAGTTGTATCAGTTAAGGTTCTTTGGAAGAGATGGAGAAGTACCAAATATTCCACTATGTTGTTGGAGGAAAACAATAGGTGGAAATACATGATATGGTTAAGAGGATCATCTCCCTGCTTCTCTTCAAATTTAGGTTTATCCAAGAGTATTTTTTCTAGGATATCTGTCTAGGTGGTTTCATGAGCTATGGGATCATTAACCAATTTGGATAGATTAGAGAGGTTCAAACTTTCCATGAACGGTATGTTTGAGTTGGGGGATACCATGTTATTCTAAATTTTGTTTCGTCAAGGGAGATACCTTAGAATATGTGGAAGTGATATTTGTATTCTATGGGAATATTAATATGTGGTGTTTCCTCCTCCCGAATGAGGGGAGGAAGGCATGGTATTCCCTTGTGGGGGAGTCAACAATGGCGAGCTTCTTCTGAAAGAAGTGGAGGGTAAATGCTTAACACTATATATAATTGGATATAATTAATAAATAAAGGTGTATCCTCACCTATAGGACCCAATAAATGTGTATTGGTGTAGAAATTGAGTCTCTAATACCAAGTGGAAACACAAGATGAAGATCTAGTTGCAAGAGGTTTCTCACAAGCATGCACAAGGAAAAAAATAGAGAGGAGAATAATGAGAATGAATACAAGGGAAGAGTAATAATTGACTATTGATCAAATGAACTGATTATTATTACAATAATAATACATCCTTATAAATGAAAATTGAGTTGCTAGAATACAACTCATGCTATCTCATAGAGCAGACTTACTAAAATACGATAAAACCCAATAGGTGACTAAAGCACTTTCCAAATCTGTCAAGAACCACATGGATTGGATGAATCATAAGTGATGTAAAAACATGCTAATCATGGAATCTAGAGATAAAATCAAGGAGGATGGGTTGGAAACAAAAGATAGTAGTTTCCTAGTTGACTAGATTTACCTTGTCCACTAAAAAGCTGGAATAAAGTAGGATAAAGACATAATATGTAGGAAGGCATAATTTCTAAATATGGGAAGTCAATAAAGTAGGAAGTATACATCTAGAATCAAGATAAAGGAACTCTTTTGGTATATATGGAAACTATTGACCAAGTGGTGCAAGTGGATGCCAACTATCTAGGCTAGTGGATATGATATTATTTAGAAACGATTAAATATTGTTATCCTAAGTATGGAGTGGGTTTATAATATTAAAAAACCCCCATTTAAGTCTAACTTTATGATGGATTTATCTAAAATAATAAAAAATATAAATGCATATAGGTCCCAACAACAAGGCTATGGTCACCCTTTACAATTATTTATGTCCAAAGAAGTGAGGAAAGAGGCAAAACCACATGGGGAAAATCCCCCCTAAAGTAAGGAAAAGGCACAAAATTGAACAACATGTATTCAACATATACTTTTCATCACTTGAATGAGATGATTGAGTTAATTATGATAGAATAATTTGATGAAGAAGTTGTGAACTCCATGATCATGCGCTAGAGTGTAGTATCTGCAAGAAGGAAGAGGAGAGACTCCTTGTATCTCATCATCTATTGAAGGAGGAGAATTATAGAAATGATTATTTATGCTATCATACTCAGGTATACAAACAAAATCTGAAAATTAAAAGACATGTGTGCATATTCCTTCCTAAATATTAGAAAAATCAACACAATGAGTGACACAATCAGTTCTTTGTAGAGCTGCAAAATGGTGAAGTGGCCCATGTATCTTCTTTCCAATCTGCTATAGAACCTTCCTAATTCTGAAATTATGCTGAAATGACTTTGAAATATCATAAATATTATCATATGGAACATAAAACACCAAAGGTATAGTGTCTCCATGAGGATATAGGATGATTAACTGGGGAAAACTTATGGGTGTAAAAATATGAATGATGGAGTGAATTGAGATATGAACCATAGATGCTTAGAAAATATCCAATAATGTGAAACATAATACCAAATGTTACTATTTTCATGGATAAAAAACCAATAAAAAATAGACAAGACTTGAAACCATTTGAAATAAGTAACATTGCATAGGAAACTAATAAGGAATCAATTAGTGAACTTGGGGTTTGTATAGTCTTAGGAGTACTCAAATGTATGGTAGATGGTATGGATTAATCCATAACATGCATGTAATATTTAAAAATTTCTTCTAAATCAGATTCATAAAAATTTGAATGGAGTGAAGAAGAGATGCTTAAATACAAGTGAGGATCTAGTGAAAAATAGCAATCATTGGGAGATGGATCTAGTAGATTGGTAGGTAGATTATTCAATAAAGACACTGATATTTATGATTCTGATATATTAGAAAATGAATCTATATCAGGGATGTGAGGAAATTATTTAACTCTGTAACTCAAGGAATAGTTCATATTACCTTGGGACTGTGCACTATAACAGTGTTATAAGGATTCAACAGGCTTCTCTAGTTCATCAGGCACTTTGATGTTATGCTTCTCAAGCAACTGAGACATGGTGTCCATATTTTTCTTCAAAAATTTCTTATCAAGATGAAATATCTTGCTGCCATAATAACACTTGGATGTGCTCTCTTTCTTCTTGTCTTTCTTCATTAAACCTTCATCTGTAGGATTCAAACTTTCATCTTCATTATCTGACTTTGGCTTCTTCTCTTTCATTATTTAATTATATTTTGAATTTTCATTCTTACTTCCTTGAAATATAAGAGCATGATCCTTGACCTTTGAGATTCTAAGATAACCCATCTTGATCAATTTATCTTTCTCCTTTGTAATTGAATCAAATAATGTACTAAACGAAGGAATTTTCCAATTCAAAATTGCAAACCTAGTAGCATGAAATGTAGACACAAAAACTAAGTATTCGTGACCCAATTTTGATAGGATGGAAAAGATAAATTGATCTTACTTCTTCTCAATCCACATTGCTTGAGAAATAGAACAAGTGGCTTGAATTTGGATAAGAAATATAATCAAACTTCTTGGACTCAATGAGAATAAATCATTCTCCAACTAAAGCGCTCTTATCTCATCTTGTACTCCAAAGAGAGAATTAAATTTTGTCCATACTTTGTTTGGAGTGGTCAAACCATATAGATGAAAAATAAGATTAGGATAACTAGAGAGGAAAATAAATCTATAGGATTCATACAACCTATTATGCTGCTTAGCTTTCTCAATAACAACATTATGCTCATTCTCCAAAGCCAAAGAAACTCTATAGTGTCCCTTACTGTGCAATATAATGCCAATTTTGGATTTCCATTCATGATAGTTGAAGGGAGTCATGATCATAGAAGAAGAGGAATCCAAGATAATAAGTTGATGTGCTCAAGAAGATACTCTCTACAACCTACACAAATAAAAACTAGGAGAAAAAAATGTAAGCTTAATTGAATATTTGCTTCAAAGAGAGATAGCATACTAGATGCTCTTTGATGTAGAGGACTGATATCTCCTCAACTCTTTAGAACTTGAAAACCTGAGAGATATGATGTAGAGCTTGATATATTGAGAAACCTTAGATATGATACCATGTAGAAATTGAGGCTCTAATAGAAAGCGGAAACACAAGATTAATATATAGCTACAAGATATCTCACAAGCATGCACAAGGAAGAAAATAGAGAGGATAATAATGAGACTTAATACAAGAGAAGAAAAATAATTGAATATTGATCAAATGAATTGATGATTATTACAATAGTAATACATCCTTATAAAGGAAAATTGAGTTTCTAGAAGACAACTCATGCTAGCTCATAAAGAAGACTTACTAAAATATGATAAACCCCCATAGGTAACTAAAGAACTTTCCAAATATGTCAAGGACCTCACGAATTGGATGAATCATGAGTGATTTGTAATGAGTTATGGAAAAACATGATAATCATGGAATCTAGAGAGAAAATCATGGAGGATGGGTTGGAAACAAAAAGATAGCAGTTTTCTAGTTAATTAGCTTTACCTTATCCACTGAAAAGATGGAATAAAGTAGGCTAAAGGAAGAATATAAATGAAGGAACGATTACTAAATATTAGAAGTAAATAAAGTAGGGAGGATCTATCCAGAATTAGGATATAGGTACTCCCAATGTATATATGGAAAGTGTTGACCAAGTGGTGCAAGTGGATGCCAACTATCTAGGGAAGTGGATGGGAAATTGATCAGGAATGATTAAATATTGTTATCCTAATTATGGAGTGCATTTATAATATTCCAACACTTGGGAGTGCGCTCAACTTGGTGATATCCAATGTGTGTCACAGGGAGGTAAAGCAGAAACACCCCTTGAGAGATGGGAGGGGTCTTGCAGTCTACGGGACATTTGTAGGGGGGTTGTTCCTCTATGGTGGAATTCTAGTATCCAAATGAGAATGACGAGTGATTAATACACAAAATATAGACAAATGAAAAAATATTCCAACCACAATATATGAAAAATTGTGCAATAATTTAGTGATATGTGCAAATATGGCTTAGTTCTAAGGTGTCAACATGTAGGTTCATTTTAAATTAAAATTTTAATGATCTTGTATTTATAAAAAAATAGCAAGTATAAATTCCATAAAAATACATAACATCCTTCCTCTAAAATGTAACTGGTCCTTCTAGAAGCACAATTTCTTGTGATATTGGAATCTACACAACAATTGACTAGTGGAGGTAATAAATAGCCATTTCTACCAACTATCGGGCCTATGTTCCAATGAAGAAGACTTAGAAACACCTATGAATGGTAATAAATGACTTTAGGAATCACTTTCACTCCCAAGTGCCACTTGGTGGTTCCCTAAGTATTAGACACTAAGGTTACCTTGTGTCAAGCGTGGATAAACTATTGTTCCTTGGTAATATTATATCGTCTCCCTAACAACAAGGTGAGCACCTTATAGGGGAGAGAAGGGAATACATAACTTAGATTTTAACTCCTTGGTCTCATTAGGCTTATGATGTGGGATATCTTTGAAAAATTGAACACTTTGGATCTCATGATAAAATAGGTTAGTCATGGTACTTCTCATGTTGAGTTTGGAGGAATATCATCCCCCTTTATTACATATCAATTAGGGTGTGGCCATATCCCTTCCTCTTCGCCTTATGTTGAGGTATCATATCCTCCTTCGTTAGCCCCTACCACTAGTGATAACATTTTATGGGTGGAGGTGGAAGTACGTGCGGTGGTTCTACATTTTAAATCCCATACATGCATCCACCATCCTTTATACTAGTTCCCATGAATGTGTTTCTCATGGTGAATCATCCTCTCAGTTTGGGTGTTACTTTGGGAGGGAATGTGTATTTTTATATGGGACCCCCCTCATGTGGATTTCATCCAGGGGGGGGGATACATGCCTCCTCCTTTTTCTAGGGGAAATTCCTCCCATCAAATGGGAAATAATGGTAATATTAATTTCTCTTCCTAGTGGGTTCCAACTATGAAACTACTTTTACATCCTTATATGAATCAACTTGGATAGGGTTACTATCCTACCCATCAGTTTAATAGTCTCTACGAGATTCCATCAGGACCTATGGTCCCTAATATGATACTTGTAGAAAATTACCCTTTGAATTAGTATATTTAGGGATCATGGTCCCAACCAAGGCTCTTGTTTCTAGCTACATTGAATTTTCCATACTTGTCTAGATTAAAAAATAATCTAGTGTGTCATAATATAGCATGGCCCCTGGTCCCCACCAATCTTTGTTCTTACATTCGCAAGTTTAAACGTAAGAAGGGAGAGGATGTAGGATATCGCATTCCTACCTTTCACCTTTGGTGCTTTTCTAATTCTTGAAATCATGATTCTATTCACTTGAGACTATTTCAATTCACCCTCAAAGGACCTGGTAAGAAATGATATAATGAGTTACCTAAGGGAAAGTACTAGACGGTTAATGACTTTACCTTGTGTTTTCTCAGCCACTTTTAGTTGTCGATTCATTATTACACAAGAAAAACTATTTTATTAACATTATGTCAATACAAGACCAATCACATTTCTGACCATATTCAGGAGTGGCATAGAATAAAGATATTGATTAAAGCTAACATTTTGCCAATTTTTCTATTGGAATGGTACCTGAAGTTCCTTTTACCATATATTATGAAGGATTATTTAACATCCAAAGTAACAACTAAGGAATAGTATATCTTTAAATCCCAGTGTTGGACCCGAAAATTGTGGTCACTGTCGTTTGTCATATAAACCCTTTGATATCCTTTTAACCCACTATACCTACCATTTTGTGCATAATAGGGATCATAAAATCATTTAAATATGCATATAGAGGCTTGTGTATTTTTCTTAATTTTTCTCTCGTTTTTAATTAATTTTGAGAGTTTACTAATGTAAAATATTATTTATGATCAATATGGTGTGGATTCTGGCACTAATGTCTTCTTCCAGCACCGGTGCAAGAAGAATTGGGATGCTCTTAGATGATGAGCTCATGATATTTATTTTATTTTTTATGATTTGGGAACATTCAACATGAAATGTCTAGAAGAAGGGGTGCACTCCACATGGCATCAATACATATTGAAATTATATTTTAATAATGATTTCTCCAAGAGCATTTGTAGTGGTCTCATAGTAAAATGGTGTTCTATATACTTTGTTTATTATGGGAATATTTGAAATCATGGTTTCAAAAGATAAAATAGTGTAGAGATTCCATAATCAACTCCAATCAATTCATGAATTCCAAATAAGGGAAATCTGAAATCAAATTTCTAGTTCATGATAAAAAAAATCCCTGTCAATTACCATCACTCTCTAGGGAGCTGATTTCGGGCTTGTGTTTTGGGAAAATGGTGGCAAATATCCACAAACCGTTAAAACCACACTTGCATAATGGTCTTGTTTAGATGACATTGCAGAAAATTTTCATGAATTCGTAATGGTTTGGGAGAAATCCCTGACTTTCAGAAGCTATAT
Source organism: Pseudotsuga menziesii (assembly GCA_001517045.1). Lineage (NCBI taxonomy): Eukaryota > Viridiplantae > Streptophyta > Pinopsida > Pinales > Pinaceae > Pseudotsuga > Pseudotsuga menziesii. The sequence continues at coordinate 257,372 of LPNX010081133.1, forward strand.
TTCCCATATTTCATGGTTGGATGCATTTAAAATGACCAATGGAACGCCCAGTCAATTGAGAAGTTTGAATGAGCTATTATCTAGTTAATCATGATAAGGATGACCATATTTCTATTTTCTATCTTTGTATTCAATATTAACTATTTTAGACATATTTGTAACTTCATAAGATATTCTGATGTATATTATCATTGTATGTTGTTGTACCCCCATTGGAGATATGTTTTCCTCCTTACGGGATGTCTTTATTGTTTCTAGACCTTGAGGTACAACATCCATTTTAAGTTGGGGAAATAGTCCCTAGTGTAACATCATGCAATGTGTATTTGGAGTCTCTATAGGATAATTGAGCCCTGTTAGTGTGAAAAGTCAGCCCCAATCATGTAGTTGGTCAATCACATGAAAGATATAAATATGGAGGCACTCTCCCTCATTTATACACACCTTACACTCTCATGTTTGCATGAGAGAGAAAGAGAGAGATAAGGGAGGAGAGATAGATAGTTGTTGAATACTTATTATTACTAGGTTTGATAATGTTATGACATAGTGTTTGTGATTGTACTATTCTGAGGATTTTTTTTGGGTTTTATCCTTTATGGTTTCCCCGGTGAAAATATTTATGTCTTGTGTATCTGTTATATCTTATGCATCTTCTTGTAATATTTATTCTTTCCGAAAAAATACTAATTAAGCTAATAAGATCAAAGAAAAACTAACATGGTATCAGATCCTCTCTAAAAGAAGGTGTTAGGATTTATAATCCTCCATTGACCAAAATGTCTATTAGATTATTTTAGCCTAACTTAGGACTTTTATTTATTTATTGGGTCCACTAGTACCATTGGGTCCACTTGTCCTAATGGGGCCACATGTACTAGTTACTAGAGTTTGGGGAACACCGATAGAGGCTAACTTCCATTGAATGGAATTGCATTCATCAATTTAGGCTCCTCCTAGGCCATTCCCTACATTTTAGGAGTGACTGGGAGTCCTAGCACCAACCTTCTTCAGTCAGTTGTAGTTGGAACTAGTTAAAGTTATTTATTTTCTAGTTACTTTCAGTTAGATCATAATCAACTAAGTTAGCACTAGTTAGACATGACTGCATGTGGATAAGGAACTTTAGCTCACCTACCACTTCAGTTAGACTGAGTTAACTGATTATAACTGATTGTGTGACTTGATTAGACATATGAAGTTAACCACTTGGACTCCAATAGCGATTTAGACATCCTTAGTTACCTAGTGAGTCAGATACAGTCACATCCAGTTGGGATATTTGAATTGATCCCTAATGATTCGAATTATTTTCCTATGTAACACTATTGTAACAATGGATATTGTAATTAACATGATACTATAAGTTTCTGAGCTATACGCATATGTTTCCTGTGATATTTGATTTGTTCAGTGTGTATTGGCATTCCACTTTTACTGCATCAATAATTATGGAATCATTGCTTGATGATATAAATGGCACATCAATTCTAACATGGTATTAGATCCATTTCAAGTAAGTTTCATGTCTATCTAGTCTCCATTGAACACCAGAAGCAGTTGGGTTTCCACGGAAGTCCTGCAAAGAGTTCCTTGCTTCCTCTAAATTTATTTAGAGTGGTGGTGCAGGCATGACAGACCCTGAGAATGTGTTCATGCTGATAGGGAAGGCATGATTCTAACACAGTTCGGATGTTTTAGTGTTTTGCAATGAAATTCTACAGGTGCTACATAGATTTTCTGAAGATATTGTCTTTTCCATCCAAAGAATTATGTATTCTCAATCTCCTACAATTCGGATCTTAACACCCTTCAATTATATTAATTGGAGGATGGATATGCAACTGTCCTTGCACAAACATGGCTACCTCAGGATAATGCTTGGTAGGGAGGCCGAGCCCCATCATCCAGTTGAGAGAAACAAGTCTCTAAATCACTTAGATGAATATTTTGGTTATCTTTGTACTCACATATCCAAATATCTCCTCTTCCACCTTGAAGGTTTGATGACTCCCAGAGAATCCTAGGAGAATCTTGAAGACTTATTTGGAAACCAAGATGAGCTTCAGGGACACAGTCTAGAGAACGAGTTGAAAGCATTACATCCCAGCAGTTTTGAGACAGTGCAACAATTCTTAACTAAATTCAAGTTTCTCGCACTCCAATGAAGACAGTGCAAAATAGAAAGAAAGGATGAACATCATGTGCTGTCCATATTCAGCAAACTAGGTCCTGAGTATTCTTTATTTGTCTCAATCTTCCATTCTGAGAGAGCCTCCATTCCCAATTGGAGGATTCCCTCACTTGATTGTTTTTTCGAGTCCTTAATATAGGAGCAAGAGAAGTTGATCCAGATGGGATTCATCAATACCTCCAAATATTAATCTCTCTTAGTGACAAACTCTAACAAAGTGCAAGCAAAAGGGAAGTCCAAGGGGAAGGAGCATAAAAAAACTGATTCGAATCCTAAATATAATTAGAATACTTATGAAGGAACCTCTGGCTCTAATAAAAAGAAGAAGTTTGAAAAGAAGATGTGTCCCTATTTTATGAGGGTTTTCACCTTGAATACTCTTGTATGAAGAATCAAGTTGATCAAATGACTACACTCCTCAAGCAGAATAACATTGCTCTCCCTCAAAGAGAAAATAAGCATGATGATGAACCACATCCATAAGATGATGAAAGGTGCCATGCCTTGAAGGCTAGACTTGTTCAGTCAACAAAATATATAATTGATTATGGAGCATCCAATCACATGGTTGTCACCAAAGAATCCTTCTCCATCCTCACACTATCAAAAGGGCCTATCATTCACATGGGATATTATTCCCAAATTCCAGCAGAAGGAAGGGCTCATTTAGAGCGAAGCATGGTGAGTTCAAGAATGTTCTTTATGTTCCCTCCCTTGCAGCTAACCTGTTGTATGTTTATCATATGACTCATATAGGATCTCCCAAGAGAGTTACATTCTTTTCAGATACACTTAATATCACATAAAAATATACTATAAAGATCATAGCGAAAGGTATTGCAAATAATTCTACTAAATCTTATGAGTTCTCACATTTTTTACCTGTCTCACCTCCTACAACTTTATTGTCTCATGCTAACAACACCAACAATATTTGGCATGAGAGATATGGTCATCTCAATTTAAAATATTTCCAACAACTCCACAATGATAAACTGGTTGAAGGTTTACCTCTCATCCAAAATTCCAATGGGTTATGTTATGGTTGCTTGGTAAGTAAGCATCTAGAGAATAGGTATGAAGTTGGGAAGGCACATAGAGTTTCCTCTATACTTGATTTGATACGTAGTGATGTGGCTGGACTTATTCCAACAAATTCCATTAATGATTGTAGGTATTTCCTCACCTTTATTGATGATTGTTCTAGGTATTGCTTGATCTACTTTATGAAATAGAAATCAAAAGTTTTTGATATTTTTAAAGTTTTTAAAGCTATGGTTGAGAATAGTTTTAGTAAGAAAATCAAGTGCATAAGATCTGATAAAGGAGGAAAGTACATCAAAAGAGAGTTTCAATATTTCTGTGACTCAGAGGGGATTTGAATGGAACACTCAATTCCATACACACCACATCAAAATGGTGTAGTTGAGAGGAAGAACATATCACTGAAGGAGATGGAAACATGCCTTCTCAATGGTAATAATATTCCTCCTTCTCTTTGGGAAGAAGTTGTAAATTGTGTTTCATATTTGCAGAATAGAGTGCCTCATAAATTAGTGGTTGGGGCTACGCCATTCGAATCACTACATGGGTATAATTCCAATTTCTCTCATTTGAGATTTTTCGGTTCCAAATCTTGGGCCAGAATACCACTTGACAAGAGGAAGGCCTTCCAAACCCAAAGTAGTGAATGCATTCTATTGGGATATGCAGAAGATGGAAAAACATACAAGTTGATGGAAGTTCCAACTAGGAAATGTTTCATTGAGAAAAGTGTTCAGTTTCAAGAAGATCAGTTGTGTGATGCCCCACCATCCAGAGCACAAGACGGTATAAAAAATATTCCTCCCATTTTTTATGATGATGATTTGTTATATGTTTTAGATTCAGATGAATAGGATCAAGACCAACATTATCTTGTTATTGAGACTGAATCTCATGAGATTCTAGATCCAAATCCAATATCCATTCCAGCTCAAAATCCTAAACCAATATGGGCTCAAAATCTTATTGGTGCAACTGGAGATGGTGTTGGAAATCTAGAAGACAGAAGGAGAACTAGGTCCCAGTATCAGAATGAACATGTTGCACTCTCTCTCATAGAGTTTCTCCCTACAGAGTGGTGTAGTGAAATTCCAGGTTGGTGCTACTTGATTATAGCGAATGATCAACTACTTGGCACACAGAAGAAGAAAATTGATCATTCTCTACCTTTACCATCAAAAAGAAGCACATAGATTCACCAGTTTAGAAAGAATTTGATAAGTCCACATGCACATCTTCAGGATGCTACTACATAGAAGGATCATGCTACTGCATAAAGATGCAAATTTGCAGCAATGTTTTGTTCAAGTTAATTTTCTAAGGAGGAAGCTTCTTTCTTCTAAATATAGCTTGCATTTTCCTATTTCCATGACTTATTTTGAGGGGGGATTTTTCCCATGAGGTTTTCCCCCATTTCCTCGGTTTATTAAGCAACATTTGTATCATTCATATTGTACATGGGTGACTTTTGGCCTTTTTTCCAGGGTCCACAGTTGTCCAAGTTAGGATTCAGGGGGTGTGTTAGGATTTATACTCCTCCATTTACCAAACTGTCTATTAGATTATTTTAGCCTAAATTAGGAGTTTTATTTAATTATTGGGTCCACTAGTACGATTGGGTCTACTTGGCCTAATGAGGCCACATGTACTAGTTAATAGAGTGTGGGGAACACCGATAGAGGATAACTTCCATTGACTACACTTGCATGCATCAGTTTAGGCGCATCGTAGGACATTCCCTACATTTTAGGAGCCACTGGGACTCCCTGCACCAACATCCTTGAATCAGTTGGAGGATGGAACTAGTTAAGCTTAGTTATTTTCTAGATACTTTCAGTTAGATCACAATCAGCTCTGTTAGTTCCAGTTAGACATGAATGCATGTGGATAAGGCATTTTTCCTCACCTACCACTTTAGTTAGATTGAGTTAACTGATTATAAATGATTGTGTGACTTGATTAGACATATAGAGTTAACCACTTGGACTCTGATAGTGCTTGAGATATCCTTAGTTAGCTAGCCAGTCATATATAGTCACATCCAGTTGGGAGATTCGAATTCATCCCTAATGATTTGAATTCTTTTCCTGTGTAACACTATTGTAACATCAGATATTGTAATGAAGATAATACTTTAATTCTCTGAGTAATATGTGTCTGTTTCGTATGAGATTTGATTTGTTCAGTTTGTATACTTCATTCCTATTCACTACATCAATAATATTTGACTCATTGCTTGATGATCTAAATGGCACAACAATTCTAACATAAGGAAATGTGTAACAACGAAAACTTGAGCTTCCTAGTTCAAGGTGTTCTCTCCATAGATCATCAAGAAAAGAGTACTAGGATAAATAACCTTAGTAGGGCATGTCTTTTGGTGGAAGAATTTTTAGATTTGAATAAGTTTCATTTTTGACCCTGTCACTGGTGCTGGAAGAAACTAGGGCATCGAGTTTTGGAGGATTCCCACCTTAGTATTTAGAAAGTTACCTTGTTGAGCAACTTGCCTCAAGGAGGTGCATCCTTATGTCTAAACAGAATTCCCAAACTCTAATTTGGTAAAAGTTGGGTTTCACTAAGAAACCCTAGGTCAACCAGCTCTAGAACCAGGTCAGACACCTCAAATATGTAATATCTCAAACTTTTTTATTTCCATTTGATGTTCTCATTTGAAAATATGACTCACCATACTCAAATCGAGTACAAATTTGAGGGGTCTGATAACTTCCAGGAATGGAAGTACATAATCTCCTCGATCCTTGAAGAGAATGATTTGGATCACTACATCATTGAAGAAGTTCCAGAACTGGATGGAGATGATGCTAAGAATTCTCATAAAAAGAGCATGGCTAAGGCCAAGATAATAATTGTAGATTCTATTAAGGATCACCTCATCCCCCATTTGTCTTCATTAAAGACACCGAAGGAAGTATATGATTCTTTGAAAAAGATGTTTGAATGGAAGAACATCAACTGGAAGATGAATTTGAGGAACCAATTGAAGAATGTGAATATACAAAACTCTAAGACTATATAGTATTACTTCATAAGGGTTTCTCAAATAAAAGAGAAACTTGAAGCAGTTGAAGAGAATGTTGAAGAAGGATAATTTTAATGACCACCTTGAATGGTCTCCCTAGATCATGGGACTCATTCATTTAAGGAATTTGTGCAAGAAGGAGGATAATCTCTTTCAACAGAATCCGTGAAGTATGTGCACAAGAAGAATCTCGACTCGTGAAAAGAGAAGATAAGATGGGAGCAATTGAAGATCAATATCTCACAGTTCCCACTGGGAATAAATTCAAGAAGAAGGAGAATATGGAGAAATTTCATCACAACTATGGAAATTGAACCTAGGTGTTAGAACAATTACACTCACAAAAATTGCCAATTACACATGCAAATTACACACAAAGGAGACTGAATATGGAGCAGAACACTAATTTGTATTGAATAAGTGTAAAATAGCCAACCCTGTGAAGTCATAGGATTCCATAATAAATAATTACATGAGATATTTGAATGCATTGGGATGCCATTCGAATTGGTCAAAAGTAGGCTTACTAAATCTAAGCAAATCCCTCATAGGTGCATAAAGCAACTTCCAAATCTATCTAGGAGCTCACGAATTGGAAAAATCAATTAGGAAATCTAATAGGTGATGGAAGGTCAACTCATACATGCTTTTATTAGGAGAAAAGAGTGGAGGATGATGAGGAAAAAAAACAAGTTAACTTCACCTAGTCAAACTTTCCCAATTGCCTTAAAACTCAGCAAAAGCAGGAAATAAAGCAGAAAAAGTAGGCATGTGCTAGGAAGGCCATGAATAAAGTAGAATTGATTCCAAGAGGTTTCCCAAGTGCTCCATGACTTAGTTTTAGCAATTTTGACCAGTTTGGACATGTGGAGAACAACTTGCATAAGGTGGAATATGGAAACTAGGCAAATAAGACAAAAATGGATTAATTAATGTCTAAGGTAGCTAACTATGGGTTGATTATTCTAACACAAGAAAAAGGACAAGAAACAAAAGAATACCAAGAGAGATCCTTCCAATGTTTAATGCTATACCTGTGATGAAAAGGGACACTTTGTAAGAGATTGTCCTATCAAGAAAAAGTGACACCATGCTCATGTTGTCGAAGAAGATGAACCAACAAATAAAATATTTAGAAGAGAGAAGGATGGTTTGGATGAAGTGTACGCTCTAATATTAGCACTTACTAGAACTATCTCACACGGAATCAATGATTGACTTGTGGATAGTGGAGATTCCAAACACATGAAGAGATATAAGGAATCATTCATCAATATGTATGAACATGAGTTACCACACAAGGTGAAACTTGGGGATGATTATCAATACCCCATAAAATGGAGTAGAGAACCTTCATACAAGCTTGAATCTAAGAAATACTTAAATATGAAGGATGTGCTATATGTTCCAAGACTGAAGAAGAATCTTCTCTCCATCTCTGCACTAGATGCAAAGGGAATTAGGGTTTCATTTGTCACTGACCAAGTTATTATGTGGCTTAGAGTGAAGACAATAGAGGATGCAACTGTGATTGGAGAAGAATACAAAGGCTTGTACAAGCTAGAGGGACAACCTGAACAAGCACCGGTTCATGAGTTGATTGAACCAGGTGAGCTATGACACAAAGGATTACACATGCACACTACATAGCACTATTGATGGCAAGCAAAGAAGTCATTGGACTACTAGAGATCCAGGAAAAGCATGAAGGAATTTGTAAAGGATGTGGACAAGGAAAGAATGAGAGTAGTGAGAGAAAGGCCAAAGGAGTACTAGAGATAGTACACTCAGATGTATGTGGACCCATGTCTTCGAGCTCATTAAGAGGGTATGTGTACTATGTTTCCTTTATAGATGATTTATCACATAATACTTGTATATATTTCTTGAAAGGGAAAAATGAAGTTTTCAACAAGTTCAAGGAATATAAATCCTTGGTCATGAACAAAACTAATAGGAAGATCAAGTCTGTACTGTCAGATAATGGTGAAGATTTCACTTCAGAAGAATTCAAGGAACTATGTAGAGAGCCTGGGATTAAGAGGGAGTTGATCACTCCATACAATACTTGGCAGAATGGGTTTACAGAATGAAAGAACCGAACCATTATGGAAGCAGCAAAAGCAATGATGCATGACCATGATATTCCTATGCAAGTTTAGGTAGAGGAAACAAGGACATCTATGCATGTACAGAACCGTACTCCTCATCGAGTACTTGACATCAAGACTCCTGAAGAGGATTTCTCAGGAGAGAAAATAAAATTTATCCATATGAGAATATTTGGCTACCTGATGTACATACATATCCCAAAGGATAAAAGGACCAATATGGATCCTTATGGGAGGAAGGGTATATTCGTAGGACAAAATGATACATCAAAGGCCTACTAAATATACTTCCCAGGATTGAAGAATAACGACATCATTAGAGACAAAACCTTTGATGAAGACTTGATATACTTCAGATCCAAGAGGACACATATTCAAGATGTCAAGGAACCTGAAGATATGAGAGCCCGAGATATGGGAATTGGAGAAGTAATTCCAGAAAACCATGAAGATCATGACATGGAATGACATGGTAGAGACAATCCTTGAGAAGGACTCCCACAAGAGGAAACCAACATGGGAAAGGGATCTCATAGGAGAAGCAGAAAGGTATGGATCTCTAGAAGGAATACATAGAGAGTGAAAAATTGAAAATCCATACAATAGCTATGTGGCCCTGATGTGTGACATCATTGACAAAAAGCCTTCCACCTATGAAGAGGCTGCATAAAAGAAATAATGGAAGGATGCTATGATCGAGGAATATCAGTCGATCATGAAGAATGATATTTTCTAGACTTTTTGAGATCAGAAAAGAAGTATGTTGCAACTTCAAAGTGGATCAACAAGATCAAGCATTCTGTAGAAGGTAGCATCGAGAAATACAAGGAAAGGTTTGTAGAACGAGGCTTCTCACATAAAGACAAAATAGACCATGAAGAGACATTTGCACCTGTAGTGAGGTACACTTACATTAGGACCATACTTTCATTGGAAGCAGTTATGAAATGGAAAATACACTAGATGGATGTCAAGACAACTTTCTTTTATGGTGTAGTCAAGGAGGAAGTGTACGTGGAAGAACCACTCAGATTCAAGAGACATGACAAGAAGACCCATGTTTGCAAATTGAAGAAATCCTTGTATGGATTGAAACAAGAACCAAGGACATGGTACAATAGGATGGATAGCTTCCTCATGAACCTAGGATTTACCAAGAGTAAAATGTATTCCAACCTTTACTTCAAGGTTGAAGATGGAAGACTAGTGATGCTCTTGCTATATTTCGATGACTTTTTTTTACAATAGAAGAGGAACTCATTAAAGATTCAGGGAGGAGACTTCTTACAAAGCTAGATATGAAAGACCTAGGTATGATGCACTAGTTCTTAGGAATATAGGTGTGGCGGAGTGGAGATGGGATATTCCTTGGTCAAGGAAAGTATGCAATGGATATTATACATAGATTTAGAATGTTGGACTACAAGGAAATAGCCACACCTATGGCATATAACTTGAAGCTTCTGAGGGGTGCTTCATCTGAGATGATTGAGGCCAGGATGTATCATCAGATGATTGTCTCATTGATGTACCTAGTGAATACAAGACCATATATATTATTTGCAATGAACACCCTGAGCTAGTTCCTGACATATACAAGACATGCTCACTTGATAGCTGCAAAGCATGTACTGAGGTACCTAAAAGGTACAGTGGATTATGGACTCAAATATGATGCGAATCATAATATTAACCTACATGACTATGTTGATTAATATTGGGAAGGTGGTGCCACTGACAGGAAGATAACGTCAGGTTGTTGCTTTAGTTTGGGATCTGGCATGATCTCCTGGTTTAGCAGGAATCAATCATGCATGGAGTTAAGTAAAACGAGGCAGAGTATGTTTCTTCTTGCTCAACGAGTTGCAAGACAGTGTGGATACAAAATCTATTTTCTAACTTGTTTTATCTCTAGTTGGATGTGACTTGTATCTTCTGCAAAAATTAAATTTGCGTGAATCTGTTAGAAAACCCCATGTTCCTTCACAAGTTGAAGCACATCGAGAAAAAGTTCCACTATATCATGGATATGGTGCAGAGAGGAGAAGTGAATATCTAGTACATGGCAATAGGCAAGAAGATAGTTGATGTGTTTACAAATCCTCTAGCCAGAGTGATGTTCAAGTACTTCATAGAAAGACTTGGTGCGATCTAAATCGAGACCCATCGAAAGAAGGAGTGATGTGTTATAGCATAGCTATAGAGACAGGTTGTCTGAGCGTAAAATCCTAGAGAAGACAATAGGTTTCATAGATGTTATTAGTCCTGTAGTTTCTCCTTCAATGTAATCAGCCCCGAAGAAGCTCACATGTTATCCTTGGATGTAATCAGTCCTGATGATTCTATGTTAGAAATAGCGGATGCATAATTTCTAACATGGGAAATGAGACGGGTTTTTGTTGGTAGGAGGTTTTTGGGTATGATAGTTCTGCAACATCGTGGATTCTATGCAAGGTCAAAGATGACGCGCAAGGTGGAGAACGATGCACAAGTCAGAATTATGTTATTTTTATGTATTTTTGGTCATTTTGGATTGCATTATGCAGATTGTGGTCGTTCTTTTGTAGATTTTGTTAAGAATTAGTTAGGAAGTTGGGTAAGTGGACCATAATTGTAAAGATGCAAACCTATAAGTAGATGTAGAATTTCAAATGTTAAGTCTTCTTAGAAGTAGATCTTAAGAAATGATTGGACATTTTTTAGTTCTTGCACATACTTATGAATTTGAGCTATGTATGTGAGATGGAGAACTATTTTGGAGACTCTATATTTTGTTGAGAAGACTAATATGACATGGTAGAGGTTGAGTAGAATCAGTGTGTCTTTTCCTTTTTTCCCGTTTTCCCATTTTTTGTGATTCAATTATGAATGTGATGTGTATCTGCAATATGGATCTGTAAATGATGAGATGTTTCTCTGATTTGAATGATGTTATACTATTATATATGGTTATGCATCGATGGTTGTACTATGATTCTGATATGATAATGAGATATGTTGAATGATGTTATAATTCTAATAATTCATAAGTTGAATGGCTAGATCTGTTGAATAATGCCGCGCTAATTTAATAAAGATACACATGGTCCTCCTTCACACTGTGGAAACTTGGTTTTGACAACTCTCCCTCAAACATCTCGGGTGATACTTCATCTTCTCTACAGGTGTTTTCAGACAGGGTAAAACCTGTTTGGGCTGATACTTAGGGAGATCATGGTGGTTTGGGTGTCGACAGAGAGTGGATCCCTAATAACCGATTTTGTGTCAACAAATGGTTCTGTTTTTGGGACCTTAGTGAGAATACGAGGGAGGACATGTTTTGGCATCCGATGAGACTAGAAATCCAATATTGGTTTGACAAAAAGATATGAGAATTTGCTGAGAAAGAAAATCAGAACCCTCAACTGATGACAGATAGGTGGCTAGTAGAGTATATGCATGATGGTCGACACGGGTAATTTTTCTCTAAATTTTTTATCATATTCTATGAGTGGTTGGTACGATTGACCTATTGCAAGAAAAAATTCCAAGGAGGTGAGCCAACGTCCTAGACCCCATAATTTATCCAGGAGTTGTAGGAGGTAGACAACATAGAATCATGAGTTGTTGAAGTCTGACTCGACAGTATCTTCAAAGGATGTATCACTAATTTTGTAGTAGACACAATTAAATATTATAACAAAGCATAAAGGGAATTTTTCTATGGACCAAGAGGTAGGTTCATGTTTTCTTTACAATTGTACATTAATATGCTCATCTCTAAAAAAGGCATATTGAAAATGAATCTCTAGTAGTAGAACCATGTTGTGCAGAGGTTACAGGTATCATAGAGACGAGTTTTGGATGGAATGATATAGGGTAGATGTATGGAATTTACGATGGGACTGTGAGGGAAGCTGAGGAAGGAAGTGGTATTACGAGATGAGGAGAAAGGTTTTAGCAAGAGAAGAGGTAGAGGACATGAGAGAGTCTTGCTGCAACCGAGACATGAGGCTGCAAAGGAAGACCACACAAAATAAAGAGACCCTACAATGATGAAGAATATGACTAGGCTACGCCTGAGCATGAGGAAAAGCCGACAGAGAGTGGCACTGTACCCACACCTCCATGCACTACGCCATACTTAGGAAGGAACACAAGCTTGAAACCACCATTTTTGGCATGTCAACAACAATCTAATAGTAGCAGATCAATTACTGTAGGAAGAAGGCCCAGGATGGAGGGAGGCGATGAGAAGTTACCTCTATTCCATAGAAACAAGATTGAGGATCCCAAGAAATACTAGTTCTTATGTGAAGCTGTGTGGACTGTCAAACAAACTATGGATGATGAGGTCAAGAAAGGTCAATTGGAGATGAATCATTAGGGCCGCGCACTGGATTGGTTCATGAAGTTTGTACAAGTTCCTATAGGAGCTCTAGCAAAAACATTGGATGATATTAGGAAAGGATTGACTGGAGAATTTAGAAAAGTGAAATATGAGGCACAATACATCATAGAACTAAAGGATACTAATAAGTATCCAAATGAGATTGTTTGGGATTTTGATCAAAGGTTTAAGATTCTAATGGAAAGAGTCAACTTTGAGATGAGCATTATTCAGCATAAGGAATGGTTCATCGCGACATTACTATATCACATCAGATTACCATTGATGTAGCAGAAAATTGCGACATAGAGAGAGACTATGGAGAACGTGATGAAGTTAGAAGCTTCATCTATTGGTGAGAATGCAGTTGGCATGACTCATATCTAGACAAAGCTGGCGAAATTGACGCTCCAGTAGCAATATATTAAGAAATAAAAAAGAGCACCATGAGGAAGTGTGGTGTACTCGATGTCACGAGGATGGAAATACCAAGGATAACTTCCCATAATTTTCGAAACTGCCTATTTTCAAAAGTGCCAAACCCATTTATTTGTGGTGGTATGCCATGGTGCCTCATTTTTCAAGTTTATGGGCATCGACATGAAGATTGTGGATATATGTAGAAGATGGTTACATAGCCGATGAACTTATACTGTACATTCTGTCAGTTTGTTGGGCATGAAGATAAGGACTGCCGCACATATGATATACTCCAAGAAAGGACAATGGACACATACTATGTGAAGGGAAAATACCATCGAATGGTACAACAACCACAGTCACAACTGCAGGTGGTACATCCACCACCTGAACCACAGTTTGTACCACACCCACAACTGCAGATGTAGTTTGTACCACAACCATAATTACAATAGCAGTTTGCACCACAACCATAGTACAATCAGATGCAGATGGCTCCACAGAAGCCAGAGTATGTTTAATGAACACAGTATGTTTAGCAACAAATGAATCCCCCACAACAATAATTTAACCAACTGCAGTATTAGTAGCAGGGAGGATTTCGTGGAGGATTTTGAGGAGGACGAGGTGGAGGCTTTGGTCAAGGAGGAGGAAGAGGTCACAAACCAACGCAATGTAATAATTCTATAGTATTGGGACATTATCAAAGAGATTGCATGTAATTTCAAGCACAATGTACATATTCTATCGCTTTTGATCACACTGTTGAGAATTGTCCACAGTTGATCACAACATGGCAGGTAGGAAATGTTCCATGGTTGCCGAATCAGAACCAGAACCAATTGCAGAATGAGAATTAGTTGCAGAACTAGAATCAACTTCAGAATTAGAACCAGAATGTAAATCAGAATGTGAATCAATCTATGAATCCACCACTGAACCAGAGTTAGGGACCAACTGTTGCGAAAATTTCAACAGAACTAAGAACGTAAGATGTTGATGTTGTTGTCATTTATTTGTGGAGGTGAAATGATAGGAGAAGATGTCCCACGCCCATAGATTAAGTTGGATGGGAAGAAGAAAGTGTAGTTTGATATTGATGCTGAGAAAGATACATTCTTTGAAGCATGTGATGTGATAGGAAGAAATCCTAGTAAGTTACTTGTTGATGAAATTCCCATTTATTTTGATTCCACTTCGGTAGCAGGACCATCCCGATAGCATGGTACCTTGCAGAAATTATTTGAAAGTTGTTTGTCACTAGCAAGAGATCCCAATTCTCTTGCTGAGACTAAGAATTTGTTGCATCAACTGGCCAAGGGACAGGGAGAGTCTGAGATGAACTCTTTACATAAGAGAAATTCAGGAAAAGATATGTGCATGAATATTCAGATTGGGGATTATTAAGTAGATTTAGTTATTCTAGATATAGGCTCAAATGTCAATATTATGAAAAGGAATACATGGAAAAATATGGGGATCCCACCATTGAGTTGGTCCCCTTGTGCAGTTTATATTGGCTAACCAGGCCAATGTGCAGCCAATTGGACGGGTTTCGCACCTGGCGATGGAAGTTGAAGGGATGAATACTTATGCCGATTTTGATGTTATTGAGGTTGTCAATGGTGGAGGATCATATCCTGCATTATTGGGGATTGGATGGGCCAATGGAAGTTTGGAAGTGATCAATTTCAAGAAACGCATGATGACCTTCGAGAATCAAGACATCATAGTTATAGCTCTGATGGATCCGACTGAAGGGAGAAGGTATGTCGAACTAGTAAAGGATGAAGTAGTCAGAGGATGGAATCATGCATATAACATTTTAGAAGATTACATCCATTCTACTGTCGATGGGGAACTTGGATCGTGCAACTGTATCTCTATGTCTTCTGATTCTGACGATGCTCTAGACAACTGGTAGAATTAGATGCATGAGGTATCACTTCAGAAGTGTGGCTCGATTATGTAGTCATATTGTCGAGTCATGACTGAGATTGTTGAATTACCAATATATGAAGGGCTTCCCAAATTTTCTGAATTCCTATTGGAATTTCAAGATAGGGTGTCAGAACCACATTGGTTGCTAGCATTGGATGAAGCACTGAAGGATACTCCAACACATTGGTAGGTGACCCATAAGAATTCGATCATTGGATGGTCATAGTGTCAAAGATTGATGATAGTTCATTTTGGCGATGCAGAAGTGTACCACGTTGGAAGGTACAATGGGAAAATAGCTCATGTGATCATTTGATTGAGTGTCAGACCTTGTGGGCATCACAACCAAAGGATGAATGGGTCCATGACTTTGTACACAGGATGAGATGCCGCAATCATGCTATGTATCAACTGAGTTGCATAGAGATATCACTACTTGGGAAGATTTGACAATTCACTTCACTCACACCTTCATTTTCATGGATGCCAATCCAGATGTTCATAAAGCGTTGAACCTCATCTGCGACATTGTTTTGACGGTGGTTCCAGTCGCATACCCCATGTATCTGCATGCGCATTGTCAGATGCAAACAATGATGGATGCTATAATGTAACTGGAGGACTAGAGGATGGTGATGATCCAGAAAACATCAATATTATGGAAACAAAAGGGAGTTAGGATGCCACAAAACCTGACGTATCGATGAATCCAATGAATCAGCCATTAAATATCAGGAAGGCCAACATTGGGATGAAGGAGAACCCAAAGTTTTTGAATGTTGGGGACTAATCAGATGAAGATACCACATCAAAGATCACATATCTGTTACATGAATTTCAAGATTTGTTTCCTACCAAGTTTTCTGAGATGAAGGGAATACTAGGATATTTAGGAGAGATGAAGATTTCATTGAAGCTAGATGCAAAACCAATAAGGCAGAGGCTGTATCTCCTAAATCTGTGATACAAGGAAAGGTTCAAAGCTGAACTCAAAAGAATGCTAGAGGTTGGGATAATGGATCAAGTTTAAGAATCATAATGGATCAGTCCTATGGTGGTCCAAGATAACAAGACATGTGAGGTTTGGATTTGTGTCAACCTTATAAAATTGAATGATGTGTGTTTGCATGATCCATTTATGACACCATTCACAGATGGGGTGCTAGAAGGAGTAGGCGGTTAAGAAATGCATTCCTTTAAGGATGGATTTTATGGCTATCACTAGATCAGGATTGCAAATGAGGATCGCCACAAGACAACATTTGTTATTGAATGGGGTTGTCTTCAGTACACTATGATGCCATTTGTGCTAAAGAACTCCCCTGCAATATTTTCCTGGGTTGTTGTCACCGCATTCAAGGACTTCATTCAAAAGTTTCTGTAGGTTTATATGGATGAATGCATAGTTTATGGCTTGATCATGGACCATCTGATCAACCTATGACTGATGCTGGAGCGATGTCAACAACATTAGATTTTGCTGAACTCGAAGAAGTGTATTTTCTATGCACCTTTTGGGATGCTATTGGGACACATTGTTTGCAAGCAAGGACTATTGGTTGACCTCACAAAGATTGCATTGATTTTGAGATTTCCCCCACCTACAAATGTGAAGCAATTGAGAGCAATGTTGGGGCACACAGGATATTACCGCAAGTTCATCCGTGGTTATGCTGCGGTCACAAATCCTATGGAGAGGTTGTTGAACAAAGATGCAATATTTGTATGGAGTCAAGAATGTCAGAATAGTTTTGAGACGCTGAAGGCTAAGATGGATTCCACACCAATGTTAATTTTTGCTGATTGGAATAAGGAGTTCTATGTCTATGTAGAAGCATTGTTAGTTGCACTGGGTGTGGTGGTGGAACATCCATGGGAAGGATATCTTGATCACCCGATCACTTTCACTAGTTTAAAGCTATCATTTGAGGAAAAAAATTATACGACCATAGAGAGGGAAGGTTTGGAAATGGTATATGCACTACAAAAGTTTCTCCATTACCTATTAGGAGGTCACTTCAAGATGTTCATGAACCATTCTACTTTGAAATGCCTGGTCAATAAGCTTGTGTTGGGGGGGAAGATATGTCGATGTCTACTTCTCTTTCAAGAGTTTGATTTTGATATAATTGTGAAGCCAGGCTGCTTGAACACTAGCTCGAATCATTTATCCTGAATTGAGACAGTTGAGGAACCAACAACCATTGAAGATGGATTTCCAGATGCACAACTATTCAAGATTGACCTGTTTGATGACTACTATGAACAAATAATTCAGTTTTTGGTGACAAGAGCAACACCAGAAGAGCTTACTACAAGTCAGAAGAAGCAGTTGGTTGTTAAGGCCATGGATTTCTAGTTGATCATTGGACAACTCTATAAACTAGGACCAGATGAGATCTTACAATGTTGTGTCCTACCACATGAACACGAGAAGATATTGGTAGAGGCACATGAGGGAGTTTTCGGTAGACACTATGGAGGTCATGCTACTACTAGAAAGGTGCTCTGTGTAGGTCTTTGGTGGTCCACTCTTCATAATGATTCAATAGATTATGTGGGGAGTTGCGATGTTTGTCAAAGAACTAGAAAACTATAAAGGAGGGATGAGATTCCATTGGTACCTCAGGTGACATTGAAGACATTTGATAAATGGGTTGTGGAATTTGTGGGACCAATCAAACCACCTAGAAAGAGAAATGGTGCACGATAAATAATTACAGTGACAATTTACTTAATAATATGGGTGGAGGCTGCACCTGTTGTAGATTGCATCACTATGACAACAATGATGTTCTTGTTTGAAAACATTGTTACTCGTTTCGGATGTCCAAGGATATTG
This sequence comes from Pseudotsuga menziesii, assembly GCA_001517045.1. Lineage (NCBI taxonomy): Eukaryota > Viridiplantae > Streptophyta > Pinopsida > Pinales > Pinaceae > Pseudotsuga > Pseudotsuga menziesii. The sequence goes on from LPNX010081133.1 coordinate 275,336, forward strand.
ATGAGCGACAAGGGAAGTCACTTCGTCAATCACATAGTGAGTGCATTGACAGAGAAGCTCGAGATACAGCATAAGAAGAGTACCCTGTATTATACACATGCAAATGGGACAGTGGAGGCATTCAACAAAGTGTTGTAGCATGTGCTTACAAAGGTGTGTCACGCAAATCTCAATGATTGGGATTTGAAGATTCCAGTAGTATTGTGGTCATATCACACCACTTACAAGAGATTGATGGGACATGCACCATTCAAATTGGTGTATGGGTAGGAGGCAGTCATGCCTATAGATTACATTGTTCCAATTTTGTGCATAGTGGCAGCGACAGACATGGATGATGATGCAGCATTAGAGGAATGATTGGAGTAGTTGGTACAACTTGAGGAAGATAAATTTATTGCATGTTTTCACCAGCGTGTTGAGAAGAATCGATAAAAATAGTGGCATGATCGATATATTAAGAACAAACAATTTCTGCAAGGAGACTTGGTCCTTACGTATGACAGCAAGTTCGCGAAACATCCAGGTAAGTTGCAGATGCATTGGCTAGGTCCATATCTCATTAATTCCATTAATTCAGGAGTCGCAGTACAAATGCAACAGTTAGATGGAGCGATGCTGCAAAAGTTAGTAAATGGTAGTAGAATGAATCCCTACAGGACGAGCCCAGAACCATATGATGGAAAAAAATGAATCTTTTTTTTCTGCATAGTTAGGAGGATGGGACAGTAGGAGGAAGTCGATGTGCAAGTATAGGATTCAGTATCACAATTAGGACGCCATGCCATGAAAACTGCAAGGCCACAACATAGTCAAATTAGTAATAAATGAAGATGGTTAAAGCAGCTAACCAATGACACTTGTTGAAGCGAAACGTATTTATGGCCAATCCGACCGTTGGACTAATAGGATTACTGACAGATTTAGGTAATTAATGAATGATTTGGTTGAAATGCCATAAAGTTGATTTGGTCATAATGGAGATACGATTGGCTCAGTTCTATAAGAAAAGATCTAATGTGGTCGACATTCACCATTATGCAAATATTGCATTGCAGAGTTGTCGCAGAAGAGTTGTTTTATGTTGCATTGTGTTGATTTGTTGTGATTAAGTGATTTTCATAATGAAGTCAGGTCAAGTGGCCACTGAACATTGTAGGGAACTGGTACGGCATGCATAGTGAGCCAGTCACGATTGATATTTCTAGCGAAAGGGAGTCACCAGTCATCACAGTAACCATCGAAGAGGAATTTGTGAGTATGCTGGTGGGATCATCATCTGTGTCGAAGAAGAAGAGGGGTCAGTGGCCTAGCTCCCTGATGTCGAATAAGAGACATACTAGAACATCTGTGAGGGAACAAGAGGAGGAATTTGCATAGTCATGCACCATGGATATTGTTCCTACACTGATGGGAATGAAGTATGATGATCACGACCTGCTTGCATCGACGATTTCACAGGATATGTCATGCAGTACGATTCCACAGGGTATGTCATGCACCACGAATATTGTACCTACAATGATGGGAATGAAGTATGATGATCATGAACTGCTTGCATTGAGGAAGATAATGAAGGAACCCTATGTACCTACGATAACGGTAGGAGGTGGCCCAATATTATGCATTCCATAGGAATGGGTGTGTGGGTTGGAAAAAGTAGGACTATTGGGATTGATCAACATGCTGTACTTTGGGTGATTGAATGAGGAAAATGCATGCATGAAGTAGCTCTTGTCCTAATTCCATGGTGATATTTTGTGGCTGGACAAACCAGTTGCTGTCATGGTAGCACTGATTTTAGATATCATAGGGTTTCATAAGGATGGGCCAGACCCCTTGTATAATTTTAAAGCAAGGGATAATGACAAGAGGCTCAAAAAAAGGATAAAGAAGAGATATGGTTTGCAGAATGATGGATGAGTGTACCACGTCCACAACATCAATGATCCGACTATTCGTATTGGTGCTAAAATTTTGGACAGTAAGATAGTAGTGATGAACAAACCTACCCAGTGTAATTAAGGAGTGATTGCATGCGCAGAATAGTGTGCACACTGGTCACTATTTTTAATGAACCAGTTAACGGAGGATGCATTGGCAATTTAGGCAGGGCAGAGGGTGTTTGCATACAATTGGATACTGGTCTTAATTGCACTTGTGGCATGGATGGAGCTAGATGATTACAAAGGAATGGTTGTTGATGCAGTAAATATTTATTTGCAAGGGCGCATGCTACCAGAACCTTTGGTGGGTGAAGGAGTTTGACAGACTTAAGGACTGTGTAGTTCAGTTCTGCATCTATTGGGAAGTGCTACAAGATGTACTTGTGAAAGTTTCATGATTTTCTGAGGATTTTATGACAAAGTTCTAATGGTTAGCTCAATTTGCGACTAGCCCGCACGCCATTCATGTGTATGGGAGACATGAAGTAGAGAAAAAAAGGTTTTCAACACCTTACAAGTTGTCTGATGTGGAGTTGGAGACAAGTGTCAATGATTTTCCCAAAGCATGGAGAGAACTGACTAGCTTAGAAGAAGTGTCGACAAGTCCACCAATGGATGCACCAGTTGATCAGGTAGTTGATCCTGACCAGCAGAGTCACCATGATTTTGATGAAGAGTCATCATGGACACCCATTAAATTGAAAGTAGAGCACACATTTGAATAATCAAGGAAGAAGAAGAGATAGGAGCAGGGTGTGACAAGTAGCGCAACACTAGGGATGGAGGTGCAATTGAAGTGACTCATTCATGAAATTACAACTACAATGGATGTAAAAAATAAAGAGATGAAGAAACAAGAAACATAAGGCTTTAGCAAGGTAAAAAATCGACTTGATTCTTTATTTGATGTATTATTGAAGAAGGCATTGGAGGTAGCGACTGTGCAGGACTTTGGCTCAATCAAAACTGGGATGTGGAGTCGAAATGCGCAAGTTTCACCACATGCGATTGAGACCAATAGCGAGGATCTCAATTCCTTCCTACAGTAGTCACAAGAATTGTCCATAGACATCAATGCACTATCCACACAGATGTTGGTGCATATGTAGAGGGTCGACAATTAGGAGTTGGGAGACAAGGAACAAAGTATCAACAGTCAGTTCTTGATATCGCAGGAGAAAGAGGAATAGGTGTAGAGAGAGGTTGACAAATTGAAGAAGGAACAAGAGTGTATAATTGTGGAGAATCCAAAGGTGATTGAAGAGTTGAAGAAGGATTAGGATTGGCTAGTGGTAAAGAAGGAGAATATTTGAGACAACAGAAGGCATTTGGAAAAGGTCATTCTTGAATTCTGTGAATGAGTGTTGGAAGATGACGTGGATGAGGATGCATAAGTAATAGTGAAATTAATTGGGATAGTAATTACACAACTAGATCATGACAATAACCTTTTGAATGCTTTGTTACATCCAAACACACCACCAGAACAAGTAGCAGAGAGGAAAAGCACCATGGAGAATGTGGCGACACAGCTAGAGGAGATGGATCAGGAAGCGAAGAAGGTAATTGAGACGACCATGCAATTTTGGGGAAGTGTAGTCCATCACAAGCAATTACAACAATTGACCAAGAAGTTGCAGGAGGTAGCGGGTCAGCTAGAAAAACTGAAGACGTCGCTGAGAGCGCTTCCACCAGTTGTTCAGATCACCAAGTCCATCAAGCTGAAGGAGTTATAGTAGCACGTTGCAAAATCCAGGGAACGTTAGCAGAGGCGTAGTACACAAATAGATGAATTCCAAGATATCGGAGCACAACTTTATGTTAAGGAATTTTCTGCATTGCATGAATTTCAGGAATGAAAAAAGGAGGTTACTGATAATATGGTTGAACATCCACTAGCATGATTTGATAGGAAGCCAGGAAATCGCTCAGAGATTCAAAGAGAAAGTCAAGGAGATCACTTAGCAGTACGACAACCTCAAGCAGAAGATCAGTGAATACACCATGTCCAGCTAACATGGCTCGAGGGAGAGCCACAAGTTTGTATTGGGGGCTTGTTAGCAGGTGGTTTTGAGGTAAGATAGCTGTGCAGCATCGTGGATGCTGTGACAAGGTAAAATATGTCGTGCAAGGTGGAAAACGAAGCGCAAGTTGGAATTATGTTATTTTATGTATTTTTGGTCTTTTTGGATCGCATTATGTGGATTGTCATCATTTTTTGTATATTTTGTTAAGAAGTAGTTATTAATTTGTCATAGTGGTCTAGGAACTGAAAACATAGTCTAACAAAGAATTCAGACAAATATGCATAAAATTGGAAAAATGGTGCTGCAATGGAAGTAGTAGCTCTGTATAATCAAATGAAAGAATGATGATACAACACAATGATCATGCCAAATGCATGAATTCCAAGACAATTCAAATTCCCAAGAAGTTCATTCGAATTGAATGAGTGAGTCTAGCTTAACTGAATGTAAGCCACAGTGAACACTCAAGTTAACCATTGATCAAAACCCTAATTGACTCAACTGAGTCTTAACTGAAGTCATAGTGCAAGAAATGACTGAGTCTAACTAAAATTAGCTCAGACATGACATCAATGCAAGCCAACCAACAAGTGGTAGCACATCAATGACTCCAATGAACCCCGATGAGGTTAACTGAAGTGTAACGGACCATCAAAAGTGGTTGTAGGCACCTTTGTTGCCTCCAATTCATTAAATAATCATTAAATAATGAATTTAATGAAGAGAGGTGCCTTCAATGCTCTATTTAATTGATTGTAATCATCAGTTAGCAATAATGTTCATTTATGACACACAGATCACCCCCGGAGTGCTCCAGTTAGCCTCCTCGAATGAAGGAGAAGGATTACTTAGCATCCTTGACTGAATATAGGAATGGGTGTGCTCATGCTGATGTAATAAAGTGCTCCTATGATGTCAATTAAGTCAATAAAACTTAGGATAGTGGTTTAACTAGGCCAAATTGACCAAAATGAGTGTGTATGGTGGTAAATGTCTCCAACACCCCCCCTTAAGCTATACTTAGGAGAAGTAGAAAACATAAAGTGCATAAGAATGCTAGGGCCCAAGAAACAAAGGCCATATATCACCCTATACAATACTCAAACTCAAACAATGCTCAAAACAAACTAAGTGAGGAAAAAAGGGAAAACCCAGTGGGAAAACCTTCCCCTCAAGCTGAACACTGAAAGTAGTTGGATCACCCTGATGAAATCACCCCCAATAGTGAAAAAAGGTAAGTGAACTTATTTTATGAAAATATCTTGGTGAAGATGTCTGCAATCTACTCATCAGTCGGACAGTATTGCAGAATGATAGTCCTGTCATGCACTAGCTCCCTGATATAGTGCATGTGTATCTCTACATGCTTGGTCCTCTGCCTGGTAACTAGACCTATGGATATCTTAATAGAAATTTTATTTTCACAAAATAGGGCATTGGAAAAAGTACTACCAATATCAAACTTTGAAATAATTCCTTGCAACCAAACAGCTTGGATGCAAGCATTCACCGCTCCTTGATACTCGGCCTCTGCTGAAGACAATGATATGGAGGCCTGATTTTTTGTAGACCAGAAAATGGGGCCACCAACAAACATGAATACATATCCAGAATTTGACTTTCAATAAATATAATCACCCACCCAATCGGAATCTATGTATCCAACCAGCTCTAGCTCGGAGTCTGCAACATAGTGAATGTCGTAGGTCCTGGTTCCCTGAATGTACTGGAGGATCCTCTTGACTTCCTTCCAATGAAGATCATGGGGCTGATGCATGTATATTGATATAGAATTCATGGCATAATATATATCAGGATGATAATTAGTCAAGTACAACAAGCTACCAATCAGCTGTCGATAAATAGTGCAGTCCATGGGAGGTGTGCTTTTTCCTTCTTCAAGGATGATCCATGAAAGGAAAGGGAATGGAGAAGCTATAAATTCAGCAATTTTAAACTTTAATAACAGGTATTATATGTATTTGGACTGAGTGACCATTATCCCATCATAATTTTGCTCAATTTCGAGCCCCAAAAATTGTTTTAAGAGCCCCAAATCGCTCATTTCGAATGCATTGTGGAGAGCAGTTTTGATGACTGAAATAGAAGAAACTGTGCTACCTGTGATCAGTAAGTCATAAAAATATAAAACAATAATAATAAAATTACCATTATAGTGGTGTATATACACATTTGTATTTGATTTACACCTTTGGAAGTTTTGCGAGAGAAGGAAGGCATCCATCTTGGAATACCACTCTCTTGGGGCCTGTTTTAACCCATATTGTGACTTCTTTAGCTTGCAAACAAAAGATGGATCAGAAATGTATCCATTATTATGCTTCATGTATATCCCCTCATGAATACCTCCATGCATAAAGGCTGAATTAACATCCATATGATGCACTTCCCAGTACTTAGATGCTGAAATTGCCAAAACTAGGTAGACGGAGTCCATTTTTGCAACCAGTGCAAACGTCTCATGGTAGTCCACACCTTGGACTTGGAAGAAACCTTTTTCCACCAGAATTGCCTTATATTTGTAGGTTTTTCCATCTATAGAAACCATATTCCAAAACACCCACTTACATTGAACCAATTTCCTTCCTGGAGGAAGAGAAACTAGCTCCCAAGTTGTGTTTTTTTGAAGAGAATTCATCTCTTCATCCATGGAAACTTGCCATTTTGGATCCTTATGAGCATGGTAGTAGGAATTTGGGTCTGAAATTATCATCAAATAATAATATTTGGACAGCAAATAATCAGGACAAGAGGGCGCAATACCTGCTCTTTGGAAATCAGACTGGGTTCTCCTTGGATCATCCGGATTTCCAATGTTATCTCCTACGAAGGAGAGTGTCTCTCGGGCCCATGTTGGGAGATGATTTTGTACTTCAGGTTCTGATTCATAATCTGATATTTTCTATATATTGATATCAGAAATTATAGGATCCAAATCAAGGTCATCACCCCCAATTTCATCATCCAAATATTCAGTAGAATAGGAAGGAAATTCAACAGTTTTCTCCTTCACTAGTTCCACTTCCTGAAGAGGCTCATCGAACTTGACACTCTTTTCGATGATGATCTGTTTTGTTTTGATATCCAACAGCTTGAAACCTTTTGATTCATCAGGATACCCAATAAAAATACATTCTATGCTTTGCATTTGAAAATCCCTCCTTTTATCAAGTGGAATTCAGGCCCATGCAGTGGACCCAAACACTCGCAGATTCGACACATCCGGCTTGTGTCCGAAGTATGCTTCGAAAGGGGTATTCAATTTCATGGATGAGTGTGGAACTCTATTTTTAATGTATGCTGCAGTAGGGATGGCTTCAGCCCACAAATTTTCAGCCAACTTCTTTGATTCCAACATACAAGTGGTCATCTCCTTGAGAGATCGATTCTTCCTTTTCGCTGCACTGTTTTGCTGGGGAGTGTAGGGAACTGAATGCTGGAATTGAATATTAATTTGGGAACATATGTGTAGCAAATAATTACTGACATACTCCCCACCATTATCAGATCTCAACATATTAATATTTTGTCTAGATTCATTTTCAATCAAGACCTTCAGTTCAGTGAATTTTTCACATACTTCATACTTATTTTTGATAAGGAAGACCCATGTGTACCTGGAAAAATCATCAATGAAAGTCAGAAGATACCTTGATCCATTCATGGATGTGATAGTAATGGGACCGCTGATATCAGAATGTATCAGTCCCAAGATGCATGATGCTCGGATTGCCTTCCCCCGATTGAACTTATGCTCAGGGTGCTTTCCAACAACACAGCCCTTGCAAATTCCAGTGGTTTCCTTGATGACCGGGAGGCCTTCAACCATAGAATTCTTCTATACTTTCTACAAGTATTTGAATTTGAGATGGCCTAACCTCTCATGCCATATTCTACTAACTTCATTTCCATGATTCAGCAATGCGGTGGGATTTGCATCCGCCACAAAATGGGAGAACTCATAGGCTTTTGCATGATGGTTTGCAAGGCCTTTTGCTACAAGTTTCCTGGATGCAAGTTCTGTGATCTATACATCATCCGGTATGAAGGATACTCTCTTGGGAAATCCTGTATGTGTCACTTGATAAACACTAAGGAGGTTTGATGCCAGATATGGTACATACAAAACATTTGAAAAATAGCCATTCTCAACTTCTACAGTACCTTGTCCTTCCGAAATGATGGTGGAGTCATCTCCCATGTGGATGTGAATGGATTTTTTGGTCTCCAAAGATGATAAGGAGTCTCTTTCAGCCATCATGTGGTTTGAAGCTCTAGAATCTATCAAGAGTGATTTGGACTTCGAAGTGCTTTCCATGAGAGAATGACCTCTTTCATGCTATGGTTCCCGATCTTATTGTTCTCTCCTCCGAAAGATTTCCGAAAGATTGATATGATTTCTCTCAAGGAGAGAGGTAGCTTCATCAAGTTTATTTTTCATGTAGGCATGTTCAGGGTGGAATCCCTTCCCATAGTATGAACACTTGACTTTTTCCTTTCCATGATTCCCTTTTCCTTTGTTCTTCTTTGAGCCAAAAGACTCTTCATGCTACTGGTTTTAAACTTTAGGCTTAGGAGCTTTGAATTTAGTTTTTGGGTTCTTCTATTGCTTTCCTTTACCCTTCATATATTTGGGCCCCAAGACATGGATGGCTTGATCATGGGAGGATTTTATGATCCCCATCTAGACAATCTTATCATGTTCACTTGTTAGGGACTCAATGAAGGCATTGAGTGAAGGAATCTTCCATCCAGGGGTTGTGAGCTTCCCCACACGGAACGTAGAAAAAAACGTGAATAATTAGATCCAAGTTTGGAGAGTATGGTGAGGATGAGCTAATCATCTTCCTTCTCCACCTTACATTGCTTCAACAGTAAGATAATGCACTTGGACTTTGTGAAAAATTCATTCAGGGTCTCGAAATTGGAAGGATAGAGGGACATCAACTCATTCTCAAGTTGGTATACTCTCAAATCATCCTGATTTCCATACAGGGTTTTGAATTTGTCCCAGATTTCCTTTGGAGTCTTCAATCCCGAGAGATGGAAAAGAAGATCCCAAAAAACAGAGAGGAACAAGAATCTGAATGCTTCATCTTTCTTGTTCAAGAATCTAGCTTTGTCTGTCATAGAAGTAGGCTCTTCTTCAGTGTCCATAGTGACCCTATAGAGTCCTCTGGCACGTAGCTGTATCTCCATGTCTCCTTTCCATGAGTGGAAATTGAACGAAGTCAAGAGTTCTATGGAAGAAGCCATATGAAATTACTGGAGCAAATGCTTTCACCTATTAAAAACCTGCAAATCACAAAAAAAGGGGCACCGTAAGGTCAGGCAGCCTGCACATTTTAGGATTTCATCACACCCATCATAGTTGATCAAGCAAGCTTGACCAACAATTTCCTTACTTGGGCTATTAAGTGGTAAACCTTGGCTTCTGGTGCAATGCTGGAATTTTCAAGCTTTGCTCAATTTTCATGCAATATCTATCAAAAACCTTGTTTTTGAGAGATCTTATCTTCATCCCTCCATGAGATCTAACACCATATTAATTTGTCACAGTGTTCTAGGAACTGAAAACAAAGTCTCACAAATAATTCAGACAAATATTCATAAAATTGGAAAAATGGTGCTGCAATGGAAGTAGCAGCTCTATATAATCAAATGAAAGAATGATGATACAATACAATGATCATGCCAGATGCATGAATTCCAAGACTATTCAAATTCCCAAGGAGGTCATTCGAATTGAATGAGTGAGTCTAACTTAACTGAATGTAATCCATAGTGAACACTCAAGTTAACCATTGATCAAAACCCTAATTGACTCAACTAAGTCCTAACTGAAGTCGGAGTGCAATAAATGATTGAGTCTAACTAAAAGTAGCTCAGACACATGTAACTGCAAGTCAACCAATAAGTGGTAGCACATCAATGACTCCAGTGAACCCTGATGAGGTTAACTAAAGTGTAATTGACCATCAGAAGTAGTTGGAGGCGCCCCTGTTGACTCCAGTTCATTAAATAACCATTAAATAATTAATTTAATGAAGGGAAATTCCTTCACTTCTTTGTTTAACTGATTGTAACCATCGGTTAGCAATAAAGTGCATTTATGACACTCAGATCACCCTCGGAGTGCTCCAGTTAGCCTCCTCGAATGAAGGAGAAGGCTTAGTTAGCCTCCTTGACTGAAGGTAGGCATGGGTGTGCTCATGCTAGTGTCATCCAGTGCTCCTCTGATGTCAATTAAGTCAATAAAACTTAGGATAGTGGTTTAACTAGGCCAAATTGACCACATTGAGTGTGTATGGTAGTAAATGTCTCCAATAGTAGTTAGGAAGTTGGGTAAGTGGACCATCATTATAAAGGCGCAAGCCTATAAGTAGATGTAGAATTGCAAATGTTAAGTCTTCTTAGATGTAGATTTTAAGCAATGCTTGGAAACTTTTTAGTTCTTGTGCATACTTTTGAATTTGAGTTGTGTATGTGAGTTGGAGAACTGTTTTCGAAACTCTGTTATTTGTTGCAAAGACTATTATGACATGACGTAGATTGATAAGAATCATTGTGCATTTTCCTATTTTCATTTTTTCCTGTTTTCTATGATTCAATTATGAATGTGATGTGTATTTGTGATATGGATCTATAAATGATGCAATGTGATGTGTATTTTCTCTTCTTTGAATGATGTCAAATTGCTAGATATGGTTGTGCATTGATGGTTGTACTGTGATTATGGTATGATAATGAGATCTATTGAATGATGATATAATTATGTTAATGCATAAGCTGAATGGCTAGATCTGTTGAATAATTCTATGCTAAGTTAATAAAGAGACACATGGTCCTCATTAACATTGCAGAAACTTGGTTTCAAAAACTCTCCCTCTAAAATATAGGGTGCGACTTCATTTTCTCTATAGGTGTTGCTGGACGGGGTAAAACATGTCTAATTTGGTGCTCAAGGAGATCACAGTGGTTTGGGTGTCGACAGAGGGTGTACCCGTGTCAATTGGTTTTGTGTCAATAGTTTTTCAAGCAGCAAAAAATATTGGTGAAGTAGGATGCTCAGATTTAATCGCTCTTGTAGTTTTCCCTAGGATGTAGTCAGTCCTTACGAAGCTCACAGGTTAACCTTGGACGTAATCAGTCACTATACAGGTTATTCAAGTGTAAATATGAGTCTTGGCATGGTATGAAAGTTGCTCAAATTTAATAAATCATGTCAGTTGTTTGAGTGTAAAATGATCCTTGGAGTAGTACGCATGTTACTTAGATGTAATACACCCTGAAGGTTGTCCGAATAGAAAATATCCTGGATGCAGGTTTTTCAGATGTAATAAGTCCTTGAGGTTGACCTAGAGCTTGAAAGTCCTCATGCAGTAGGTTTTTTGGTCATAATTATTCCTTACATATATATCTATATATGTGTGTGTTCCCATGTTTATCTGGTGAGGTCATGAAGCACTTGAGGTGAACCTACGTGGTTATCCTTTACTGGTAGATCGCATGTTGACCATGGATGCTATGTGTGCCTTGTTTTGTTTCATGTAGGAAAAAAGAGATGACATAGATACAACGATATAAACATAGGAGACATAGGTTATTGTCATGGAAATGTAAAGAAGTTCCTAAAAAATTCCTATGCTATGGCTTTCTCGATATGTGATGAAGACCTGGATGAGGACTAGGCCGACACTCAACTTGAAAGAGGCCTATCTCTGTAGAAATGTTTGATGAAATATAGTACCATTTGATGATAAATAATAATATGATGATGGAAATAGCTATGATGATGACTCTATTAATATGTGATGATGACTATATGAATCGGTGATGAATACTTGACCAGATGTGTTGATGAATGTGGAAGAGAGAGAATACCTTCCTAGTTAAGAGGGAGTGTTGATGTATTTCTAATTTTGGAAGATATTCTAATGTATATTATCATTCTAGGATGTTGTGCCCACATTGGAGATGTGTTTTACTCCTCACGGGATGTCTTTATTGTGTCTAGACCTTGATGTACAACCTCCATTGTAAGTTAGGGAAATAGTTCCAAGTGTAACATCATGTAATGTGTATTTGGAGTCTCTCTAGGAGAAGTTGCCCCTTCTAATGAGACAAGTCAGCCCTAGTCATGTATTTGGTCAGTCACATGAAAGGTATAAATAGGGATGTTATCTCTCTCATTTATACACACCTCACACTCTCAATTTTGCATGAGAGAGAGAGAGAAGGGAGGAGAGATAGATAGTTGTTGAATACTTATTATTAATGGGTTTGATCATCTTATGGCATAGTCTTTGTGATTGTACTATTTCAAGGAAGTTTACGGGGTTTTCTCCTTTATGGTTTCCCTGGTGAAACTATTTGTGTCTTGTCTATCTATTATATCTTATGCATCTTGTTGTACTTGTTATACTTTCATACAAAGATCCTAATTAAGCTAATAAAATCTAAGAAAAACTAAGAAATACATAAACGATGGATCCACGATCTCCTTTACTATTTTTGTAAACAAGAAAAGGGGATCTATTGTTAGAACATATCTATTTTTATATAGAGATTCAATGCAAGGAGGAAAAAGGAAGAGTTGATAGATATTTCTTTATGCATAGAAATATTGTGTGTAGAAGAGGAGAGTGATAAAATATAACATAGATGTAGAAGCATAGTGCTCTATGATGTAATTGTATTGTTTTTTATTAATATAAGATTTCTCCTTTTGAGTTAATATGTATGCTAATTAGATGGTGAATTTCTCTTTTGCATATATGGTAATTTAGTCAAGTGAGTTCGATAGTGTATCCTGGGATAGGAAGGGTCCCCTGCTCAAGTTACTACGCATCCTAAGCATGGTAGATGAAGTTAGCAGGTGGTTTGGAGTTTTATTGGTGCTTATGCAACAGAGTGTTTCTTTTACAATGTGGATTTGGCTTCAGTGTTTAGTTTCATATTCTTTCCAATATGAAAATTTTCAATAGTAGTGATAGATAAGGATTTAATTCAAAATCTGTTTTATATACTTTCAATGATGGTTGATGTTTTATTTTTATTTGAAAATCTGTTCTTTAGTTGAATATTATAAGAGTGCAACTCTGAGAACTTAGAACCATTTCAAGAATTTTCTCTCTGTCAATGTTAGTGTGCTTTGAACATCTTGGTTTTTGATTTATTTTGACATTATTTATGGACTCTATCAAAATTTGGATCTATTCGAAGCAATTATAAACATTTTGAAACCAAAAGGATTTGATCAGATTTGTTGAATTGTGGAGCTCTGAGAATGTATTAATGAAACTTTCAATGGAGTGATTGGAATTCTGAATTTTAGTAAAGGAACCAGGAGTGACAGATTGATGTCTTATGATGTTTTGAAGAGAGATTAGTTTCAGTAGGACTCAAGAGTTGTTTTTGAGCATTACAATTGGATGGTGGTTGAATATAATTTGATGATAATGCACTGTTGGTACAAATTTTATTTACAATTGAGGACTGATTTAAAATTTAAAGCTTAGAAGTGTGATATAATTATTTTTTTCTTTATTCTAATACTGCATAGATATTGCATTCACCTCACAAGATTATGTCCCCAGGTTGACAATTTGATGTCACTTATTTACTATATAGTTTTTCTAACACCCAACAGTTGTATTTGATCTATGCTCAATCTAGAATCCTTTACGAGATTATTCCTGATGCACCACGATCCAATCACGATCCCAAGAAAAATATAGGTCCTCATGATTATGGCATTCTTGGATCTGAAATTGAAAATACTATAGATATGGTGATGAATCAAATGAATTTTTTTTACATTAGTCAGTCCATAGCAGGACTAGCTGCGACTTTGTATTCTACCACCTAGTCATTGAAGGTACATTCTATGTAGTCGAAAAACCTGAAAAGTAACCAACAACTTGGAGGAAATAAGAAGAAAGGGAAGAATAATTATAAGGGTGGGAATAATGATAATAATAAAGGAAATCCTAATAACGATAAAAATGATAATAATATTTGTGGGGACAAGATACCAAAATGGAAGGTGAAGTTTCCTTGTAAGATTTGCAGATAGGATCACCTTACTTACTTATGTCCTCGAATGGATGAGGCATTATCTCTTATATCATAGAGCCAATTTATTTTAACCAATCCCATCCATCATACTAAAAATATGGCTTCGAATTCTTCAACCAATAGAAATGGGTCCAGTGGGAGTCAAAACCCTCCATCCCATGGTGGTGGTGAAGGATGCATTAACACGATTCAATCAGTATTTAATTCTACTACCCGTTCATGTGACTATGGTCCTTCACATGCTACTATGGGGAAATATCCTTCACCTTCTAAGATCCATTTTTATGTTGATAATCCTAACCCTATGTGTCACATTCCTAAAGGAGTCCTTAAGTGTTGAGATCATAATCCTAATTTTTGAGACACAACGAATTATTCCATTGTTGACGATTTGGTCCAAACATCATGTCCTATGTTGGCTTTGGAGGTACTCTAGACATGCCCTACACAGAGGAATTCCTTGTTATCTTCCTTGATATCTCTTGATTTATCTGTCCCTAGTGTTATCAAGTTTGAGACTGCTCATGCTCATCCTCGCCTACCTTAACATGTGTATTTTCAATTCCATGTGGAATGTCTGAAAATGGCCATCAAACATACTATTATTGATGAAGGTGCTTCAATGCCAGTGATGTATTTTTCTTGTTGGAAGGCCCTTGGATCTCCTCATTTATCCCATTCTATGACCATGTTGACTGCATTCAATGGTCATTCATTTATCCCACATGGATTTACACCCTCTCTTTATGTATAGTTGGGGAGGGAGGGGGGGGATTAGTGTATCTCAAGGTCAAGGTGGTTGATGCACCCATTGACTATAATATTTTACTAGGTATAAATTGGATTTACACTATGAAGGCACTCATCTCATCCATTTTTTGTGTAGTATGCTTTCCTCATGAAGGAAAAATAATGATAGTCAATCAGTTACGCTTTACTAACTCTAGTTACTCCACATTGTCAGGATATATGGTACCATCAATTGAAAATTATTTGAAGGAAACTAAGAATGTTGGTGTCAATATGTATCCTTAACTTATGGGAACACTTATTTATTTGGCACCAATCCTATATATTGATTCCACTTCTGATGGTGCTTCACCATTACTCAATCTTGTTTCATTGTGCACTTCATATTTGAATCAGCCTTAGAATCTCCATTCCACAATTGAATCTTGTGAATGCAACAAACAAATCAGAATGGAAACTCCATTGTATGTAGGAAATACAACATATGAAACCTTACAAGGACTCACTATAGAACCCGGTCCTTTCTCTTCACTAATGGAGGAGGTGTAGAAATAATAGATCAATGCTATGTGCAATGATGCTAAAAAGAAGCATAGGAAATAGATCTTGCTACTAAGAATTCTCACAAGCATACACATGAAAAATAGAGAGAAGAAAAGAGACTGAATCACATGAATGAAGAGATGAATATTGGTCTGCATCCTTCCATTAAATAATTATGAATAATAGTGTACATAAATAGTACATCCCTCATAGGAAATTCAAATTGTATGGAAAAAATTCATAAAGCTCAAAAAGGATGACTTACCAAAATATAGCAAACCCCCATAGGTGGATAAAGCACTTGCTAAATCTATCAAGGACCTCACGAGTTGGAAAAAGCATGAGTGAGTTGTCAAGGAGATGTAAATAAAATGCTAATCCTAGAAAATGGAGAAAAACTAATGGAGGATGGGTTGGAAACAAAAGCTCCCAGTTTCCTAGTTGATTAGCTTTTATCTTATCCATAGAAAAGCAGGAAAAAGAAGAAAAAGCAGAATCTGTTGTAAAGTCCTGTATACTAATTCTGAATCAACCCAAAATCAGAAATAAATCATTCCTAGTATATAGATGGCATGTATTGACTTTAAGGTGCAAGTGGATGCCAACTAATTAAGCTAGTGGGTGAATAATCAATCAAATAATGATTAATTATTTTATCCTAAGTTGTGAGTGGGTTTAATATATTCGAACACCCCCCTATAAGTCTAACTCTATGATGGTATGACAAAAAATATGGATGCATATAGGTCCCAGCAACAAGGCTATGGTCACCCTTTAACAATTATTATGTCCAGAAAAGTGAGGAAAGAGGCAAAACCACATGGGGAAAATCCTCCCTCAAGATAGGAAAAGGCACAAAATTTGAAATATGTCTTCAACATATATTCATATTCACTTTAATGAGCTGACTGAACTACTTCTGGATGAAGGACTTGCTGAAGAAATCATGAACTCCATGATCATGCACTGGAGTGTAGAACCTGCAAGAAGGAAGAGGAGAGAATCCTTGTATCTCATCAACTGATGAAGGAGGAGAATTATCTAAATTCTTCTTTCTGCTGTCAAACTCTGGTCTGCAAACATAATCTGAAATGGAAAAGAGATCTGTGCATACTCCTTTCCAAAGAGTACAAAAAATAAGGCAATTTATTTCACACCCAATTCCCTGAATAGCTGCAAAATTGTGATGTGAATCACATGTCAATCTTCCAATATGATGTAGCACCTGTATAGACCTGATATGAGGCTGATAAAACTCTGATATATCAGAAATATTATCATATGGAACATAAAGGACAAAATATTCAATGGCTCCATGAGGATATAGGGCTAGACTAGGAAAATTATGAGCAACTGGGGAAAACTGATAGGTGTAAAAATATGAATGATGGATGGGCATAAGATCTGAACCATAAGTGTTTAGAACAGATCCAAAAATGTTTAATATCAGTCCATATATGACTAAGGTCATGGATAACCAGCCACTGAAAGTTAGGAAAGACTTCAAATCATGTAAGATAAATATCACTGCATAAGAGACCAATGAGGAATCAACTAGTGAGCTTGGGATTTGTATAGTCTTTGGATTATTCAGAGGTATGGTAGATGGTATGGATGGTGGTATTATATGTGTATCAACCTGAAAATATGCTTCTAAATCAGAATCCAAAGGATCACATATAAGCATATCAATAGACTCATGGGAATACATTGGTAATGAATCCTCTGTATGAAAGGAGGAAAGAATGAGATGTTCACAATCTTCAAGAAGGCTCTGAGTATTGATTCCAAGAACAAAGGATGATATTCTGAAGCACATGAGATCAAGTAAGGTAAGTGGTATGACACAAATAAGGCTTGATTTGGCTAAGCAAACATCCTGGAAGTCACTGGGTTGCACACCATCAATGAGAGAGGTATGCACAAGATGTGAAGAATGTGGCACATAGATCTCAAAATCTAAGATAGGAGATTTATAGAAAAATGAATGGGTTATAGGATCATAATCAATATCAGCATCAGCTCCATATGTTACTTCTTTTCTATCAATAGTATCACAAGAAGAAAAATCACCTTCAAGAGACACATAAAAATATGGCTCTTCAATATTTGCTTCTTCATTGAAGGAGGAAGCATTCGAATGAAAGAGGGCAGCAGAAACATGAATTGTATGAGAAAATTCTTAATCATGATCAAATTCATAAAATAATGTAGAGGCCAATAAATATTGAGGGAGAGAACAAGAGGAGATGCTAGGTTCGCTCCATGCTTCATCTTCAATTTCCTGCAAACCAAAAGCTTTGTCCAAAATTTTCCAAAGCTCAAATGGAAATTCAGTAGAATCTATGAGATGATATATATTTGGAGACATTCCCAAACAAATAATTCCATAATCTCTATCACAATTATTTATCCAATCAATCTTCTCTTCATAAGACTCAGGTTCACTCAATGAACCAATGGAGACATCAAAGAGACATTGCCTCTTCAAGTATGCACTCATCTTTGGCTTCCAATAAGCATAGTTGAAAGGAGATAGTAGAGGAAATTTTGAATCCATATTGAATTTGTTGATATGCTCTAAGAGATGCTCTCTGCAACCTGCAAAACAAACTAGGAGAAAATCTTGTAAGCTAGACAAGCTCTTCTTCAGAGAGGGATAGGAGACTGGAAGCGTTCCTCAACTCTGTAGAACTTGATAAACCTTGTAGCTCTGATACCATGTAGAAATAATAGATCAATGATATGTGAAATGATTCTAAAAAGAAGCACAAGAAATGGATCTTGCTACTAATAATTCTCACAAGCATACACACGAAAAATAGAGAGAAGAAAAGAGATTGAATCACATGAATGAAGAGATGAATATTGGTGTGTATCCTTCCATTAAATAATTATGAATAATAGTGTACATAAATAGTACATCCCTCATAGGAAATTCTAATTGTATGGAAACAAATCATAAAGCTCAAAAAGGCTGACTTACCAAAATATAACAAACCCCCATAGGTGGATAAAGCACTTGCTAAATCTATCAAGGACCTCACGAGTTGGAAAAATCATGAGTGAGTTGTCAAGGAGATGGAAATAAAATGCTAATCCTAGAAAATGGAGAAAAAATAATGGAGGATGGGCTGGAAACAAAAGATCCCAGTTTCCTAGTTGACTAGCTTTTATCTTATCCATAAAAAAGCAGGAAAAAACAGAAAAAGCAGAAAAAGCAGAATCTGCTGTAAAGTCCTGTATACTAATTCTGGATCAACCTAGAATCAGAAATAAATCATTCCTAGGATATAGATGGCATGTATTGACTTTAAGGTGCAAGTGGATGCCAACTAATTAAGCTAGTGGGTGAATAATTAATTATTTTATCCTAAGTTGTGAGTGGGTTTAATATATTCCAACAGGAGGAGGATCTCACGCTTCCACCCACTTGGGAGGTTAACTAGTCATGGCTGCATGATTTCCTCAATGCTACTTTACCTTCATAAGAAGATATTATTGAGGCCATGAATGATATCAAAAGAATTTGGGAAGACATGCATCATATATCCTATCCTCTTAGAGCTTGAAAGGATCGGGCATGATGAGTTCTTCTCTACCTTAAGCGAGAAATTTTGTGACCCTGTGGCCCTGTTAGATACACATGGTATTTTATGTTGAAGAGAACATGGAAAATATATCTCCTACAATATTGATCGACATTTCTTGAACTCCTGGAAATATTGAAAATGTTTATATCAGTGCATATTGCTTGCTTGAAGAATTTCATATTTACACTCAGTTATTCACATAATTTTCTAATTTTTTTTCTTGGTCCTACGAGGAAATGTAGGAATATACCTAAGCATTTTTTAACATGAAATTACAACTTATCCAAATACTAATCATGTTCAACAAAAAATAAGAAAAGTGTCCAATAAGTACTATTCTTGAGCCTCCACCTTAGGATGTTGTATATATTTTGGTTTCACCCACTTTAACATAGTTTTTCACCATACTTTTATGAACCTTATGGACTAATTTGGTGTTGTGAAGTCATTTTTGAAATAGTTTCTCAATACCATAACAAATTTTACCATTTCTTAGCAATTTTGTGCCTTCAACAAGTATATATCGTCCCTGGCATATATTATAGGATTTAACTTCACTTACACCTTTTCATTGTCCTCTATCAATGATCTATAAACCTTAGTTTCAAAATTGCTTTTTAGTGACAACAAACCTTCTAGATGCTTATAGAAGTTTCATTATTTAAGTGGTAGTGATTTTTTTACCATTGGTACCCTAGTTGGATCCCATGCTAAATATCCTCCTTAGGTATTGGAGTCCCTTACAGTATCACCATGCCTTTTCATGGACACCTCATGTTTCTTCTCATATTTTATTATGGCCATCACCTACAAGGACTCCATTTATATCAAGTTGTAATTGCATATCAATAGTCTGCTTGCATTTTTTAGCCTGTTGTTGGCTCCTTCTTTAGGATTATAAGCCAAGTTTCCCAAGAATTTCCCAATCCTAGCTTAGTATATCCTTCCATTTAACATTTACATATTCATTTTACCTTGCCCCATAGGAAAAATCTCCCTAAGTGTCCTTATCTTGCATGTGTTTCCTTGCATTGAGCATAGGTATGTTCCACTGCATGGAACTAGTTTTCTTTCCCGTGCCACTCGTTTCCTCTATTTGTACTTTAATCACTCTTTTATTCCTTTTAAAGATTCTATAATATGAAAAAAACCAAAAAATTAAAAATAAAAATAAAAATTTAGATCGAAAATTGATATTTTCTTATACTGGTAGCAATCATGTTTCCTTTCAATAGAGTACCAATTTTTGTGTCTATCCATAATGGGTTTGGTTTTAGTATAGACTTAGGAAGTTGAACTCATTACTCAAAGTATACTCCTCTGACTGTGTTAGTGGATTATTCTACAAATGATGCTATATCTGACTCTAATATTTCTATCGGGTGGGTGAAGCCCAATCGATAGAAAAAAATCAATTATCACAATAGTCCTAAGATCTTAAACCTTCTTTCATGGATTTTGAGAAGGGGAGGAAGAGAGGAGAATATGTCTTGTATCCTTGAAGCTTGATGGAGTTCCTTGATGGTTGTCCTTTTAGCTCCTTGAATCTCATTCACACCTACAAATATCACTACAAAATACTTCCTACTATCCCACTAAACTATCTTTAAGAAATATAGGTTAGATCTAATTGCCTACCAATTCTACATCAACATGAAACTTGAAGGGAAAACATTAAACAAGAATTGGGAAGAAATATGCATTGATTCATAATAGATGAACATGGATAAATATTTACAACCCTTGAAAGTGCAACCATTCTCCATAGCCTAGACCTACTCCTTGTGAGCCCAGAAATGGCCTCTTTTGACCGCCTTTAATTACCTCTTCCTTTTCTATCCTACCCCATTCAGCATACCAATTAAACATTTTATCCTCACTCTATTCTTCAAACCACCAAGGTATGATTGGTCATTGTTTTATTTTATTAATACTTATGATTGTGATAATTAAGGCTTCGTATCTCTCAATGCGCTAACATATTATGGTTTATAAAGGTATTTTGAGATAAGTTGACTACAAGAAGATTGGGATGAACAAGTCATGAAGAGGATGAGCATTCACTGCTCAATATGATCCTCGTCCATCCTATCATCAACCAAGGAATGCGGTTCCAGTGCAATATCCCAGACAAAGCTATGACAAGGTAGCTATAACAGAGTGCGTCAGATTTGGAGATCCATAGTGCATTTTTGTTTGTGTGTAGCCATAATCTGAAGATATCGTCACTCCTGGGGTGATTAACAAGTTTTCTATGTTTCCTATTTTTCATCCTGCCATGTTTGTAACAATTGTTTTCATTTAGGGCACCTGAAGATCAAAGATCTTCATGGCTGCCCCATAATAGGATAGGATGTTACGATCTACATGGTATAAATATGGAGAATTATTTTGAGCTAGGGGTTGCTGAACATATAATCAATTCATTGTATTAGCTATGAGGAGGAATTGTGTAATTATTCTGTCTTTTAATACAAGGAGTTACTTTTGATCTAAGGGTTTTACATCTATTCAGCCAGCATCTCTGTGTGAAGGTTGGGCCTACCTTCCACAAGGATTGCTGAGTTAAATTAGGACTTTTCAATTCCTTTGTCATGTGATGTTATGTTAATTTTATTCTTTTCATAAGAATCTGTAACAAGTGTGGATTTACAGTGTGTTGTGATTGCATTCCTTGGAGATCTGTAGTGGTATAATGTGACAGTCGACTGAGTAGGTAATTATTTCTTACACAATTTGTGTGGTAACTGTAACAGCTATGTTCATCCTTATATCTTTTAGTTGTTGTTCCACGAATCTTTGCAACTTGTCTTTTATTGTTATGATTACCGCATTTCATTCCTGCACTTCAATTTCCTAGAATAGCCGAATTCAATCTCTGTATTTGAATTCCTAGATCAATATTTAAATTATGCTTGCGGGTTCCTAGGATAATCAGATTGGATAGGTGGATTAATCATTCAGTGATGTGAATAGGATTTCCTTTCATCTGCAATTATAATTTAGATATGACTTTTATCTTTCCATTCTTAGATCAAGGCATAAAAGAAGGTGATTGTGATTGTATTGCCTAGAAGATAATTGGATTAAGTAGATTCTTGGGATGAGCATAGATGAACATAGGATAGTATTGTTCAATTACAGTGACCTTGTGTTTAAGCATATACTGTGCATGTTATCCTTGAAATACAAGACTTTCCAAGGTTGACAATAAATATTGTACACTCTGTATGTTAGTAGTAATTCACTTGCATGTTGGGTGCTCGACATTTTGGCGCTATTGCCGGGGAAGGATAAAGATTAAACACCATCATTAGTTGCATTCTGTAATTGTTTCTAGTCATTATTTTCCATTTTTTGCTGTAATGATTTGGGTTGCATGAATACAAGAAGGGTAAAGTGTGATCATCTTTCAACTCCCAAAACCCCATAAAATACTAACAGTGGAGATGGTTTGGGTCACGGTCGAGGTCCACAATTGGGCAGAAGGACATTCATTGACAATCTTGTTGACATGACCGATTCATCCATGAGGGCTTTCCATCAAGAAACTCCTATCAGAAGAAACCCTGTTGACCCTGGGGCGCTAGCGTCAGGGTCCACAGTGGAGAACACATGAGCAACCATGACTTCCTCAAATATCCCTGCAGGAGAGGACAAAGCTGGTACAACTAGACCTGCTAGTAGAGGCCCTATCTACCACATTTACGGGAAGGTTGTAACTAAAGAAGAGTGGACGTAGTTCCACAAAAATATTACTGATCAGTGGAGGAACGAGGAAAACAACGAAGCAATGAACGAAGAAGAGAGAACAGAAGAGGCTGTGATTAACAGACACAAATCTGATGAGGAAGAGGCAATGGGGGAAAACTATCATCATGAAAATCACTCCCTGCTTGAAGGAGTGATTTATTGTCAACCTAGGAAAGTCTTGTATTTCAAGGATAACATGCACAGTATATGCTTAAACAAAAAGTCACTGTAATTGAACAATACTATCCTCTGTTCATCTATGCTCATCCCAAGAATCTACTTAATCCAATTATCTTCTAGGCAATACAATCACAATCACCTTTTGCTATGCCTTGATCTAAGAATGGAAAGATAAAAGTCATATCTAAATTACAATTGCAGATGAAAGGAAATCCTATTCACATCACTGAATGATTAATCCACCTATCCAATCTGATTATCCTAGGAACCCACAAGCATAATTTAAATATTGATATAGGAATTCAAATATAGAGATTGAGTTCAGCTATTCTAGGAAACTGAAGTGCGGGAATGAAATGCTGTAATCATAACAGTAAAAGACAAGTTGCAAAGATTCATGGAACAACAACTAAAATATCTAAGGATGAACATAGTTGTTACAATTACCACACAAATTTCATAAGAAATAATTACCTACTCAGTCGACTGTCATGTTATACCACTACAGAACTCCAAGGAATGCAATCACAACACACTGTAAATCCAAACTTGTTACAACTTCTTATGAAAAGAATAAAATTAACATAACATCACACGAAAAAGGAATTGAAAAGTCCTAATTTAACTCAGCAATCCCTGTGGAAGGCGGGCCCAGCCTTCACACAGAGATGCTGGCTGAACAGACGTAAAACCCTTAGATCAAAAGTAACTCCTTGTATTAAAAGACAGAGTGATTACACAATTCCTCCTCATAGCTAATACAATGAATTGATTATATGTTCGGCAACCCTTGGCTCGAAACAATTCTCCATATTTATACCATGTAGATTGTAACATCCTATCCTATTATGGGGAAGCCATGAAGATCTCTGATCTTCAGGCGCCCTAAATGACAACAGCTGTTACAAACGTGGCAGGATGAAAAATAGGAAACATAGCAAAATAGTTAATCACCCCAGGAGTGACGATATCTTCAGATTATGGCTACGCACGAGCAACAATGCACTATGGATCTCCAAATCTAATGCATTCTATTATAGCTACCTTGTCACAGCTTTGTCCAGGATATCGCACTGGAACCGCATTCCTTGGGTGATGATAGGATTGATGGGGATCAGCTTGAGCAGTGAATGCCCATCTTTTTCATGACTTGTTCACCCCAATCTTCCTGTAGCCCACTTATCTCAAAATACCTTTATAAACCATAATATGTTAGCACATTGAGAGATGTGAAGCCTTAATTGTCACAATCATAAGCATTAATAAAATAAAACAATGACCAATCATACCTTGGTGGTTTGAAGAGTAGAGTGAGGATAAAATGTTTAATTGGTATGCTGAATGGGGTAGGATAGAACAAGAAGAGGTAATTAAAGGCGGTCAAAAGAGGCCATTTCTGGGCTCAACATCTCCCCCCAACTGCCCTGTTTCATGTCCTCATGCAACAACCTCCATTACTCTGAATCTGAATCTTGTACTGAGCTCTGTTCGTGAAGAGAGGAGAATTTGTTGGGGAACTCAGGCACCCCTTCTTTTTCTACGAACCCTCTGTGAGCAATCCAATATCTCCAGCATCACTGCTCCTCTGCCTTAGTTAGTGAGAAGTCCACCCTATATGGTTTTGCCGACTACCAGATGAGGGGGAATTTAAATTTCAGACCCAACCAATTAGCCCCACATTCCCTGATACATCCAACATAGCCCTTGACCCTGGAAAGTGCCTATTCAAAATTCCTGAAACAATAGGGGTCTCGGCTTCTGAGTATAGGAGAGGAAACCTGCCATCTGTGCTTACTTCCCTCTAATGCTGCTTGTTGGTGTATGGAAATATGGTTGGTACAAGTAGAAATCACTTCCTCCTGAAGTCCCATTATGTGTTGAGTCTAGATGGGACATGAAAGCAAACTCTTGTATCAAGTAAGAAGAGTACCAGGATTCTGAGGCTCACTTTGAACCCACAGGTTGGAGTGAGCTTCATTGTGAGAAAAGTTTTGAAAAGACCTTTCTCACTGAGCATGATTGCTCACAAAAGAAGCAAAAGCCCT
This sequence comes from Pseudotsuga menziesii, assembly GCA_001517045.1. Lineage (NCBI taxonomy): Eukaryota > Viridiplantae > Streptophyta > Pinopsida > Pinales > Pinaceae > Pseudotsuga > Pseudotsuga menziesii. The sequence goes on from LPNX010081133.1 coordinate 300,274, forward strand.
CAGCTCAACATCCCCTAAAAAAGGGGCAGGATTTGAATGGCGGTCCAGAGGGCAAGCCATCTCATGCAAATATAATTCACATAGCAAATTTTGATCTTCAAAACTACTTCTAAAAAATGTTTACAAAATTTTTACTGAGGTTGTTATTTCAAATGACCTCCCTTCTTTCATAGCTCTCAACTTAAACCAAACAAACTGTTCCAATAGGAAGACAGTGTAAGAAGAAGAAGGTACCTTGGTGCCCAGGAGTTCTTGAGAGAGAGCATACATCTGCTATTTTTCCTTCTGCATAAATTGGAACTTTTTCAGCTCCCTTAAATTGCTCTATAACTCTTCCTCTCGAATTCTCTGGGTCATACGTTCTTCTGCCCATTTCTCCTCCAATCCCCTGATAATATTTTTATGCTCAGTAAGAGAAATTATCCCTCCTTGGTATTCCTCCACCAGGATTTTCCATTTTATTACCTCCATTCTCAGAATTGAGACTTCTATTGTAAGATTCAGGATTTCTTCTTTATGATGTTCCTCCTTTTCCGAATCCAGGTCGATGAAATTTCTAAGGGGCTCAATCCCCACCTTGTCGCTTGATGTGCCACATTCGGCACCCTGCACATCTGAAGCTATCCTGAGAGTTGCTAGTTCTTGTGTGGTAGCAACCTTTTCTGAAACTTCTTCGGCAACAACACCCACCACTCCTGGAGACACTGGTTCTTGTGTAACAACGTCTTCTTTTTGAGGTTCTTTTGTGGAAAATTTGGCAGCTGAATGTGAGGATGTTGGTTCTTGGGGAGAAACATCCTCCCAAATTTTAATTCCATGTTCTATTTGATTTTCAGCTGCTATCTCAACCAAAGGCTGTGAGGCTATTGGTTCTTGTGGAGCAGAGCTCTGTTCTTCTTTGTCCTTCTACTGCTGATATTGGATGTCTTCTTCAGTGTGTAGCTGCTCCTTAAGGATTTCAGTATCGCCTAAGGATTGTGTTTTGACTTGTTCATATTCACTCCAATGCATATCAAGGATGATATCCACTTCAAGGTTATTTTCTTGTTGCATTTCAAGAGTCCTTACTGCAACCTCCAAGCATGTTGGTTCTTGTGTGACAACATCCTGGCTCACTTCTTCATCTCCCTATTGTTGTGGCTCCTCTTCTATGATTTCTGTATCATGGGAACATTATGGAGTTGTAGTACATAATTCTTTATTAAACTCTAGAGTGCCCTCAATCCCAGGTTCTCCTCCCATCTGGTCAGCAGCTTGGATAAGCACATTCAGGGATGCTGGTTCTTGTGTGGTAGCACCCTATTCAATCTCATCATTGTCTTTCTTTTGTGGTTCCACTTCTATAATTTCTGTGTCATGGGAGGAATTCAGGGTCAAGGTACAATCTTCATCCCCACTATCAGGAATAACTTCATCCCTTGGTTCCTCTATCCCAGAGTTGGTGGCAACTTCAACAAGAATATTCAAAGATGCTGGTTCCTATGTGATAGCATCTTCTTTCTCTGCAGCTTCCTCTATTGCAGGTGCAGACTATTGTGTTGTAAAGGCATGAATTACAATGTTGTGGCCTGCTTCCTTAAATATTTCTCCACAGGTGGGACAGATCACTCTTTCTTCCTCATTGAAGGATCAGTAGAATTTAGCCCCTCCAATTGGTCCGTAGCCTCCACCAATGTGTGCAGTTTCCTTTCACCCTGTTTTCTATATGCTTCTTTCCAATTTTCCAATTCCCTTTTAAGTATTTGGACTTCCTCTTTTAATAGCGTATTCTCAAATAGAAGTCCTTCAATTTGGGGTTCCTCTTCGACCGGCCCTTGTGGGGCATCAATTGGCGTGGGTTCAAGAGTGGGGAACTCAATTTGTGCCTCTAAGGTTGCCCATCTTTTTCTTGCTACTTCTGCTACTGCAACCGACTTGGTTCTTTTCCTTCTTATTGGTGGGGCTATCTTAATTTCTTCAATTGATCTCTTCCTTTTCTTTTGTAGTGCTGGAATGTCAAGATTCACAGCTGAGGTAGAAGGAATGTTCCCAATTCCAACATTTTCTTGTTCCTCAGGCTATTCTTCCTCAATCAAATTTCATCCCCACTAGGGTGAGGATTTTGTCATGTGAACCTGCTCCCCCTCTATTAGAAAGTCCTGTAATGCTGTAGTAGTGGGGACTTGACGTCCAAACCAAGCCCTTCCCACCTAAGGGATACCAGTGACCTCAACTATAATGGCCTCAGAAACTTCAATGCGCAATCCCCAAACTTCTAACTGAGCTTTTGTGAGGTTCAGAGCAAAATGTAAGGCTTCTTCACGGTTAAATCCATCCAGACGTTCGAAAAATTCCATCCAACCGGCAGCTTGAAAGATAGCGAAGACCACAACGTTTCTCCTGAGCACTCGTGTATTTAAAGGTTCGTAACGAGCTGGAATCCCCATGGTTCTAACTTCAAACTTAGTTTGTTGTTCAACAGATTACAGACTCCGACAATGGAGTTTACGACACAGAGTATGCATGGACCGCTGAGAGGAGACGTTAGGCAAATTTGGAAAGTTTCAGCACACCAGATTATTTGAAATTTCATTCCGAATTGGGGAAGGTGGCGGTTATCAAGTAACATAATTAGTCTTTACGTCGCACGGGTAGAGAGTTAATTGGGCAATAATGGGCATAAAAAGGGAGGTACGACTGACATTGTTAAATCATATCAATACTTAATCACGTGGTTAATCAAAGCCATACCTTCGAGACTACGCGCTGGATATCCTTCGGAGAATAATAGAATGTGTGGTTGCTGACATTGCGGAAGCCAAACTTGTGTGGTGCGTAGTCATTAATTATAATCATTATAACAGAGATGCTGCAATAATTCTTTCTGCCAGTGAAGCACAAACCATCGCATCAAAATGGTCGAAATTATGAGAAATGTCACCTTATGGATCAGATTTCTGGCCTGAGGATGAGGAATCAGAGCCATATCTAGAGGAGTTGATGGCATACAAAGCGATTTTGTAATAATACAGGAGTCACAGCTGTAGGTCATAAAGAAGTTTAAGTAGAGACGTGACCTTCAATGCTGGAAACATCATCTAAATATAGCAGATTTGCAGCTGTCGAAAAAGATGTCGCAGTTGTCGGGAAAGATGTCACAGCCATCGGAAGATGTTGCAGCCACCGGAAAAATGTCACGGCCACCGGAAAAGATATCACGGCCATCAGGAAAAATGTCACAGCCGTAGGGAAAATTGTCATGACCACCAGAAAAGATGTCGCAGCGATCGGGAAAAATGTCATGGCCACCGAAAAAGATGTCACAGCCGTCGAGAAAAAGGTCACGGCCTCCGGCAAGGATGTCACAGCCATCAGGAAAAAGGTCATAGCCACCGAGAAAGATGTTGCAGCCGTTGATAAAGATGTCACAGCTGCCGGAAAGTGGTGGCGCTGGAGTGACGAAAAATGGGTTTTATCGTCAAAAGTGAAATGGGGTAACAAAGTATGGGAATGGAAGAAGGTGGAGTTTTATGATGTGGTGGATAAATAAATGTCGCAGCTCCCGGAAAAGGTGTTGCAGCTACCGGGAAAAGATGTCACAGCTGCCGGAGAAGTTGTCGTAGCTGCCAAAAAAGAGGTGTTGCAGTTGCGACAAACTTATTTAAGGAAAAAGAAAAAAAAATGTGGCGCGGGGAGGCACAGAAAAATGACTTGGTTGACAGGCCCAATCTGACGCTCATCCCTGGGCGCTTCCCTGCAAATCTTGGAAAAACAACAAAAAATAAAGAAGATCAAATGCAAAAAGAAAAGATGATATAATAATAAAAAATAAAAAAACAGCAGTTATTTATGTACAATGATTCATGCGCAATTTACAGTGATTAATTAAAGATTGACAGAGGCAGAGAGAAGTTCCTACCCTTGTGCTAGCTGATAATCTGGGTCAACATCAATTTGCAAGATAAATGCATCCTTTGAAATTGGCTTACGATACAGTCGCAGCCTGTGACCATTAGAAAATAATGGTATGTGGTTTTCATCAATGGTTACCAGGTAGACTGTGCCATTATCAAATACCCTGTCTACTATGTATGGGCCCAGCCATCTTGTGCGTAGTTTTCCCTTGAAATCTCTTTTGAATATAGAATCGTATAATAATGTCCTGTCTCCTTCACAGAAGACCTTCTTTTTAATGAATTAGTCGTGCCAATTGGATCTCTGTTGTTGAATTAACACTGTCTGGTCTACTGCAGCTAACCAATTCTTGTCCAGTTCATTCAATTGATTTAATCTTCTTTTCTAGGCTTCAGTTACATCCAGGTTCACTTTGGTGGCTATCTTCAGGGTCTTGATTTCAAATTCAATTGGAAAGATGGCACTTTTTCCATACACTAAATCGTAAGGAGATAAACATGTGGTGTTACGCCAAGTGGTGCGATATGCCCACAGTGCTTCCAGAAGCCTGTCAGCCCAATCATTTCAATGGCTCTTAACTTTCTTGGTAAGGAAGGCTTCAATAACTTTATTAGTGCTTTCCACCTGGCCATTGGCTTGGGGATGGTAAGGTGAAGCTACCCTATGCTGAAAATGATACTTTCGTAGTAGGGATTCAAATTGATGTGACATAAACTGCGGTCCCCCATCGGTAACTACTTACTTAGGTACCCCAAAATGGGTAAAGATTTCACTGTATAGAAATTCAATCACAGCCAAAATGTTGCTGAACATATAATCAATTCATTGTATTAGCTGTGAGGAGGAATTCAGAGTGTACAATATTTATTGTCAACCTGGGAAAGTCTTGTATTTCAAGGATAACATGTACAGTATATGCTTAAACACAAAGTCACTGTAATTGAACAATACTATCCTCTGTTTAGCTATGCTCATCCCGAGAATCTACTTAATCCAATTATCTTCTAGGCAATACAATCACAATCACCTTCTGCTATGCCTTGATCTAAGAATGGAAAGATAAAAGTCATATCTAAATTACAATTGCAGATGAAAGGAAATCCTATTCACATCACTGAATGATTAATCCACCTATCCAATCTGATTATCATAGGAACCCACAAGCATAATTTAAATATTGATCTAGGAATTCAAATACAGAGATTGAGTTCGGCTATTCTAGGAAACTAAAGTGCAAGAATGAAATGCGGTAATCATAATAGTAAAAGACAATTTGCAAAGATTCATGGAACAACAACTAAAATATCTAAGGATGAACAGAGCTGTTACAGTTACCACACAAATTCCATAAGAAATAATTACCTACTCAGTCGACTGTCACGTTATACCACTACAGATCTCCAAGGAATGCAATCAAAACACACTGTAAATCCACACTTGTTACAGCTTCTTATGAAAAGAATAAAATTAACATAACATCACATGACAAAGGAATTGAAAAGTCCTAATTTAACTCAGCAATCCCTGTGGAAGGCGGGCCCAACCTTCACACAGAGATGCTGGCTGAACAGATGTAAAACCCTCAGATCATAAGTAACTCCTTGTATTAAAAGACAGAGTAATTACACAATTTCGCCTCAAAGCTAATACAATGAATTGATTAAATGTTTAGCAACCCCTAATACAATAAATATTGGATAGGTGGATTAATCATTCAGTGATGTGAATAGGATTTCCTTTCATCTGCAATTGTAATTTAGATATGACTTTTATCTTTCCATTCTTAGATCAAGGCATAGCAGAAGGTGATTGTAATTGTATTGCCTCAAAGATAATTGGATTAAGTAGATTCTTGGGATGAGCATAGCTGAATAGAGGATAGTATTGTTCAATTACAGTGACCTTTTGTTTAAGCATATGCTGTGCATGTTATCATTGAAATACAAGACTTTCCTAGGTTGACAATAAATATTGTACACTCTGTATGTTAGTAGTAATCCACTTGCATATTGGGTGCTCGACATTTTGGCACCATTGGCGGGGGAGGATAAAGATTAAACACCCTCATTAGTTGTATTCTATAATTGTTTCTAGTCAGTATTTTCCATTTTTTGCTGTAATGATTTGGGTTGCATGAATACAAGAAGGGTAAAGCGTGATCATATTTCAACTCCCAAAACCCCACAAAATACTAACAGTGCAGGTGGTTTGGGTCACGGTCGAGGTCCACAATTGGGCAGAAGGACATTCATTGACGATCTTGTTGACAGGACTAATTCATCCACCCGGGATTTCCATCAAGAAACTCCTATAAGAGGAAACCCTGCCGACCCTAGGGCGCCAGCGTCAGGGTCCACAGTGGAGAACACACGAGCAGCCGTGACTTCCTCAAATATCCCTGCAGGAGAGGACAAAGCTGGTACAACTGGACCTAATGGTAGAGGCCCTATCTACCACATTTACAGGAAGGTTGTAACTAAAGAAGATTGGACGCAGTTCCACCAAAAGATTACTGAGTAGTGGAGGAACAAGGAAAATAATGAGGAAAAGAATGAGGAAAAGAACAAGGAAAAGAACAAAGGAATGAACAAAGAAGAGAGAATAGAAGAGGGGATGAGTAGCAGACATGAATCTAATGAGGAAGAGGAATTGGGGGAAAACTATCATCATGAAAATCACTCCTTTCCTGAAGGAACAGTGGCTACACTTCAATTCCCGATTCAGCAGCCAGAAGGGACAGCCCCTATGAAAAATATATCACCATCGGTGTTGCCTCACTTCCATGGAAAAGCGGCAGAGGATCCAGACGAATTTATTTTCGAATTTGATATCCTATGCCGTAGCTACAATTACGTCACCGATGCACAAAAGCTAAAACTATTCCCTGCCACTCTAAAGGACAATGCATTACGCTGGTTCATGAGCCTAGGAGGAGGAACTGTCGCTAGTTGGGATAGGATGAAACAGGTGTTTTTGGAGAAATACCAGGAATATTGCAACACCAAGGAAAAAAGAGAAGAATTGTTCAAAATGGTGCAGAAGGAGGATGAGAGTCTGGAAGATTTTGTAGAAAGGCTTTTATACAACGTGCAAAGAGCTGGACAGACGAACATGGGGTTAGATGTGCTCAAGATAATCCTACTTCACGGGATTAGGGATGATTGTCTAGATATGTTAAACCTATTAGGAAAGGGAGATATCTCCAAGGAATCTTTCAGAAGGATTGTGGAATTATGTAAAAGGTACTCTAGGGGATCTTCCAGGAACAACAGGCGGGACAAACGGGATAAGCTAGAACGTGATGTCTTCGACAGAAATCAGAAGTCATCTAATGGAGGATCCACCCATGCAAAGATAGGAAATCTCCTTGAAAATTTTTAAAAATAAATGATGAGCTCTATCTCCTCTAAAATCGATGTCTTGAAGGCAAAACAAAAACTGGCAGTAGAGGACCTCACACTAGGTGTGTTCGGCGCTCGATGTAGAAAGAAACATCCTATGAGGGAGTGCCTACTTGACAAATTAGAGGTGTGTCAGCTGTGTGAGCTAAACCACAACATGAAATAATGTCCCTCACTTCCCCAAGTGAAGGTTGTTCTACAAGCATTAACTCCAGAGGTGGATTCGTCCTACTTCATTGCACAGAAGAAACCTTAGAAGCCTCGAAACTAAGGTATGTCCCTAGGATCGTTTCCATTTTTGAATAATATGAGCAATTGGAATAATATGCAAAATGTGAATACCCTTCAAATTATGCTTCGTGGAATCCTTCCCAACCTGCAATATAAAATTATAACTCATGGAATCGCTAGACACAGCCACCACACCAACCTACTTCTTGGTCCCCTGGATGGAGAAATTTCCATCCAGGGAATCATTTTCCTCAACAAACTCCACCTAAATAGACACCATACCCTCCTCAATACCCTCAATATCCTCAATATCCTCAATACCCTCATCAGCAGTCGTAACTGCAGTTGCAAAACAATTCTATCCCTAATGCACCGATACGACCTCAGCTGACTGCTCAACCTAATCCTAACCCAAATAATAAAACAGTCCATCAATTTGAGACTGTCAACATGCCGGCCTACTCCCTTTCTCCTATGCCTTGCAATGATATTTGTTTACGGTCAGGGAAAATAGTAGAGCCTATAATTATAGAAGATGCTCCACCCTCTGTACATGAAGAAGGGGTGAATACACATCATCTGTCTGATACAATTCCCATTATTGAAGATGCTGAACATCCCATAAATGGGACACCTGAAACAAAAAATGATAAATCCAGTGATGCGCAGCCTACCCAGGTGATTAGGAAACCACCGTATCCCGAGAGATTAATGCTACCAAGGGCAAGGGGGCAACCTCAGTTTAACCTCCTAGGGGAGTTAAGGAATATTTATGTTAAAATCCCCCTCCTTCAAGCTCTTCAAGACGTACCTATTTATGCTAGAACTGTTTGGGACCTATGTACCAAGAAACTAGGAAGGAAGCCCAGAGATCCTCCCACTGTCCACGTCATAGGGAAATTATCTGCATTAATAACAGGAAAAACCCTAGTAACCAAGTATGACGACCCTGGAAATCCCACAGTCACTGTGCAGATTGGGCATACACAGATACCCAACGTACTAGTAGATTTAGGAGCAGCGATTAATGTCATGATAATTGAGACTGTAAGAAAACTTGGGCTCACTAATCTTAGGGTGACCCCCACTATTTTAGAACTGGAAGACAGATCCACCATTAAACCTGAAGGAATTCTGGACGATCTCATCATCTTAGTTGATTCATGGGAGTATCCTGTTGACTTCTTAGTTTTACAACCAAAGTCCCAGCTAGGAGGACACCCATTAATCCTTGGAAGGATTTGGTTGGCCATAGCTGATGCTTGCATCAGCTGTCTATCTAGGTATATGACCATATCTGATGGCACCGAGACTAAGAACCTCACTCTTTATCCTCCAGCTCAGCCGAGTCTAGAAGCTGAAACTTCTTTTTGGATGGAGCCAAAGGAAGAGGAGGGTGTTCAGCCATTATTAACCATAGGGAAGGACTTAACTTTTAAGGATGAAACTGAAGATGATGCCATTAATAACTTCATCAGTGAACCCACCTCAGTCAATAAAGAAGTTTATCAAATCCTGAACATTACTTTGGGCAAGGAAGAACAAGAAAATATCACAGAAGAAACACTATTCAATGACACACACATAATCCTAGTATTGAAAAATTTGAAAAGTATTCCTATTGAGGTAGAGTCTGGAAAAACCTTGAATATTAATCCCAACCTCTCCTTAGATGAACAAAAGCGCTTGATCAGTCTCTTGAAAGAACACAAGGGGGAATTCGCCTGGGAGTATACAGACATGAGGGGTATTCCCTCTAACATGTGCACCCATCATATTTATATTAAAAGTGACTCCCGGCCTGTGTGTTAGCCTCAACGATGAATGAACCCCAATATTAGGACATAGTGAAGGAAGAAATTCAGAAACTCTTGGAAGCAGGATTTATATATCCTATTTCAGACAGTGAGTGGGTTTCCTCGCTCATAATTGTACCCAAGAAAAATGGTAAATGGAGAGTCTGTGTCGACTATAGGGAGCTGAACAAAGGCACACAAAAGGACCAATTCCCTTTTCCCTTTATTGACCAAGTACTCGACACCCTATCGGGGAAGAAGTTCTTCTCCTTCCTGGATGGGTTTAGCGGGTACAATCAGATTTAGATTGCTCCTGAGGACTAGGATAAAACTACCTTCACTTGTCTGTGGGGAACGTTTGCCTACAGAGTGCTTCCCTTTGGTTTATGTAATGCACTAGCAACATTTCAAAGAGCTGTAATTGGCATATTTTATGAATTAGTTAATGATAGTATGGAAATTTTTATGGATGATTTCACTCCTTACGGCAATGATTTTGAAGAAGCATTGGAAAATTTGAAAAAAGTTTTAACTTGCTGTGAACAGACCCAGCTCTCTTTAAGCACTGAAAAGTGCCATATGATGATGAGTGAAGGAGTAGTATTGGGGCACTTCATCTCTATCTATGGCATTCAGGTGGACCCCTCAAAAATCAAGGTGATAAAAAATATACCTACTCCTGCAACTCAAAAAGAGGTGCAAAGTTTTCTAGGGCATGCTGGATACTACCGAAGATTTATAGAATTTTTTTCAAACTTGCTTCTCCTTTGTTTTCTTTGTTAATGAAGGATATGCAGTTTGTTTGGAGTGAAGCATGCCAGACAACGTTTTTTAAGCTTAAGGAGAAGCTGTCCATAGCTCCTATATTAAGAGGTCCTAATTGGACCCTACCCTTTCACATTTCTTCAGATGCTTATAATATTGCCATTGGGGCAGTTTTAGGACAACAGGATGGTCAAGTACCGTATGCAATTTATTATATTAGTAAAAACTTAGCCCCTGCTGAACTTAATTATACTGTCACTGAAAATGAATTCTTAGCTATTTTTTACTCCATTAATAAATTTCGACATTACATTACTGGGTATCCTACATTTGTGCACATTAACCACTCTGCCATTAAATATCTAATGAAAAAACTAGTCACTAATGCCAGAGTGACCAGGTGGCTCTTATTATTATAGGAATTTGATATTACCATCATAGATAAACCTGGAAAATAAAATGTTGTCGCTGACTTTTTATCTTGTTTCACTAATAGTGATGATAATTTACCTGTTGAGGACTCTTTTCCAGATGAACATTTATTCACACTTTCAGCTCATTCCCCTTGGTATGCAGACGTCGCTAATTATCTGGTTGCAGGAAATCTTCCCCCGCATATGTCTAAAAGAGAAAAGAGAAAAATCATCTAGCAAAGTGCCAGGTATTGTTGGGTAAATGTTCATCTCTTTTACACAGGTCCTGATCTTGAGGTTAGAAGGTGTGTAAGGGAAGATGAAATATTTCATATACTGAAGGCCTACCACGATGAACCTTGTGGGGGACACTTTGCAGATAGAAGGACGGGACACAAAGCACTCAGGATGGGCTACTATTGGCCAAATCTGTTGAGGGATGCAAAAAGGTATGTTCAATCTTGTGATAGCTGCCAAAGGATGGGCCAGCCCAACAGAATAGATCAAATGCCTCTACAACCTCAATTAGTAGTTGAACCATTTGATAGATGGGCTCTAGATTTCGTTGGCCCTATCAGTCCTCATTCCAAACATAAAGCCTACATCCTGGTCTGTACCGATTATATGACCAACTGGGTGGAATCTGTAGCTCTGGCAAAGGCTAACGACCAAGCTGTGATTGACTTTCTATACAGTGAAATCTTTACCCGTTTTGGGGTACCTAAGGAAGTAGTTACTGATGGAGGACCGCAGTTTATGTCACATCAATTTGAAGCCCTGCTACGGAAGTATCATGTTGAGCATAGGGTAGCTTCACCTTACCATCCCCAAGCCAATGGCCAGGTGGAAAGCACTAATAAATTTATTGAAGCCATCCTTACCAAGATAGTTAAGAGCCATCGAAAAGATTGGGATGACAGGCTTCCGGAAGCACTGTGGGCATATCGCACCACTTGGCGTAACACCATAGGTTTCTCTCCTTACGATTTAGTGTATGGAAAAAGTGCCATATTTCCAATTGAATTTGAAATCAAGACCCTAAAGACAGCCACCGAAGTGAACCTGGATGTAACTGAAGCCCAGAAAAGAAGATTAAATCAATTGAATGAACTGGATGAGAATCAGTTAGCTATAGTAGACCAGACAGTGTTAATTCAACAACAGAGATCCAATTGGCACAACCGATTCATTAAAAAGAAGGTCTTCTATGAAGGAGACTAGGCATTATTATATGATTCAAGATTCAAAAGAGATTTCAAGGGAAAACTACGCACAAGATGGTTGGGCCCATACCTAGTAGACAGGGTATTTGATAACGGCACAGTCCGCCTGGTAACCATTGATGAAAACCGTGTACCATTATTTGCTAATGGTCAAAGGTTGCGACTGTATCGTAAGCCAATTTCAAAGGATGCATTTATCTCGCAAATTGCCATTGACCCAGATTATCAGCTAGCACAAGGGCATGAAATTCTCTCTGCCTCTGTTAATCTTTAATTAATCACTTTAAATCGTGCATGAATCATTGTACATAAATAATTGCTATTTTTTCTTTTTTTATTATATCATATTTTCTTTTTGCATTTGATCTTCTTTGTTTTCTATTATTTTTCCAAGATTTGCAGGGAAGCACCCAGGGATGAGCATCAGATTGGGCCTGTCAACCGAAAGTCATTTTTCTGTGCCTCCCCACGCCACATTTTTTTTCTTTTTCCTTAAATAAATTTGTCACAGCTGTGACACCTCTTTTCCAGCAGCTACGACAACTTCTTTGGTAGACGTGACATCTTTTCTTGGCTGCTGCAACACCTTTTTCGACAGCTGTGACATTTATTCAGCCACCGGATCATAAAACTCTGCCTTCTTCCATTCCCATACTCTGTTACCCCATTTCACTTTTGACCATAAAACCCATTTTCCATCACTCCGGTGATGCCACTTTCTGACAGTCGTGACATCTTTCCTGGCGGCCATGACCTTTTTCCCAACGGCTGCAACATATTTCCCAATGGCCGTGACCTTTTTCCCAACGGCTGCGACATATTTTCCGGCGATCGTGACATTTTTCCCAACGGTTGCGACATATTTTTTGGTGGCCGTGAAATTTTTCCTGGCGGCCGTGACATTTTTCCCAGCGATCGTGATATCTTTTTCAGCAGTTGTGACATTTTTTCGGCGGCTGCGACATCTTTCCCGGCGGTTGCGACATCTTTTTCGGCAGCTGCAAATCTGCTATATTTAGCTGATGTTTCCAGCATTGAAGGCCGCATCTCTACTTCAACTTCTTTATGACCTGCGGCTATGACTCCTTTGTTATTAGAAAATCGCTTATTACGCCATAAACCCCTCTAGATATGGCTTTGATTCCTCATCCTTAGGCCGATAATCTGATCCATAAGGTGACATTTCTCATAATTCCGACCATTTTGACATGATGGTTTGTGCTTCACTGGCGGAAAGAATTATTACAGCATCTCTGTTATAATGGTTATAATTAATGACTATGCACCGGACAAGTTTAGCTTCCGCAATGTCAGCAACCACACATTCTATTATTCTCTGAAGGATATCCAGTGCGCGCAGTCTCAAAGGTATGGATTTGATTAACCACATGATTAAGTATTGATATGATTTAACAATGTCAGTCGTACCTCCCTTTTTATGCCCATTATTGCCTGATTAACTCTCTTCCCGCGCAACGTAAAGACTAATTATGTTACTTGATAACCACCACCTTCCCCAATTCGGAATGAAATTTCAAATAATCCGGTGTGCTGAAACTTTCCAAATTTGCCTAACATCTCCTCTCAGCAGTCCATGCATACTCTACGCTGTAACCTCCATTGTCGGAGTCTGTAATCTATTGAACAACAAACTAAGTTTGAAGTCAGAACCATGGGGATTCTAGCTTGTTATGAACCTTTAAATACACGAGCGCTCAGGAGAAATGCTGCGGTCTTCGCTATCTTTCAAGCTGCTGGTTGGACGGAATTTTTCAAACGTCTGGATGGATTTAACCATGAAGCAGCCTTACAGTTTGCTCTAAACCTCACAAAACTCACTCGAAATTTTGGGGATTGTGCATTAAAGTTTCTGAGGCCATTATAGCTGATGTCATTGGTATCCCTCAGGTGGGAAGGGCTTGGTTTGGACATCGAGTCCCTACTACTACAACATTACAGGATTTTATAATAGAGGGGGAGCAGGTTCACACAACAAAATACTCAGCTGAGTGGGGAGGAACTTTGATTGAGGAAGAACAGCTCGAGGAACAAGAAAATGTTGGAACTAGGAACATTCCTTCTACCTCGGCTATGAATCCCGACATTCTAGAACTACAAAAGAAAAGGAAGAGATCAATTGACGAAATTAAGATAGCCCCACCAATAAGAAGGAAAAGAACCAGGTCGGTTGTAGCAGCAGAAGCAGCAAGAAAAATATGGGCAACCTTAGAGGCACAAATTGAGTTCCCCACTCTTGAACCCAGGCCAATTGATGCCCCACAAGGGCCGGTTGAAGAGGAACCCCAAAATGAAGGAATTCTATTTGAGAATATGCTATTAAAAGAGGAAGTCCAAATACTTAGAAGGGAATTGAAAAATTGGAAAGAAGCGTGCAGAAAACAGGGTGAAAGGAAACTGCACACATTGGTGGAGGCTGTGGACCAATTGGAGGGGCCAAATTCTATTGAGCCTGGAAATGAGGAAGAAAGAGTGGTCTGTCCCACCTACGGGGAAATATTTAAGGAAGCAGGCCACAAGATTGTAATTCGTGCCTTTACAACACAACAGTCTGCACCTGCAATAGAGGAAGCTGCAGAGAAAGAAGATGTTGTCAAATAAGAACCAGCCTCTTTGAATATTCTTGTTGAAGTTGCCACCAACTCTGGGATAGAGGAACCAAGGGATGAAGTTATTCCTAATAGTGGGGACGAAGATTGTACCTTGACCCTGAATTCCTCCCATGACACAAAAATTATAGAAGTGGAACCACAAAAGCAAGACAATGATGAGATTGAACAGGGTGCTGCCACACAAGAACCAACATCCATGAATGTGCTTGTCCAAGATGCTGACTAGATGGGAGGAGAACCTGGGATTGAGGGCACTCAGGAGTTTAATAAAGAATTTTGTACTACAACTCCAGAATGTTCCCATGATATAGAAATCATAGAAGAGGAGCCACAACAATAGGGAGATGAAGAAGTGAGCCAGGATGTTGTCACACAAGAACCAACATCCTTGGAGGTTGCAGTAAGGACTCTTGAAATGCAACAAGAAAATAACCTTGAAGTGTATATCATCCCTGATATGCATTGGAGTGAATATGAACAAGTACAAACACAATCCTCAGGCGATACTGAAATCCTTGAGGAGCAGCTGCACACTAAAGAAGACATCCAATCTCAGCATCAGAAGGACAAAGAAGAACAGGGCTCTGCTCCACAAGAACTAGTAGCCTCATAGCCTCTGGCTAAGACAGCAGCTGACAATCAGATAGAACATGGAATTAAAATTCAAGAGGATGTTGCTCCACAAGAACCAACATCCTCATAATCAGCTGCCAAATTTGCCACGAAAGAACCTCAGAAAGAAGACGCTATTACACAAGAACTAGTGTCTCCAGGAGTGGTGGGTGTTGTTGCTGAAGAAAGCTCAGAAAAGGTTGCTGCCACACAAGAACCAACAACTCTCAAGATAGCTTCAGATGTGCAAGGTGGTGAATGTGGCACATCAAGCGGAAAGGTGGGGATTGAGCCCCTTAGAAATTTCATTGACCTGAATTCGGACAAGGAGGAACATCATAAAGAAGAAATCCTGAACCTTACAGCAGAAGTCTCAATTTTGAGAATGGAGGTAATAAAATGGAAAAGCCAGGTGGAGGAATACCAAGGAGGGATAATTTCTCTTATTGAGCATAAAAATATTATCAGGGGATTGGAGGAGAAATGGGCAGAAGAATGTATGACCCAGAGAATTCGAGAGGAAGAGCTACAGAGCAATTTAAGGGAGCTGAAAAAGTTCCAATTTATGCAGAAGGAAAAAGAAGAGCAGATGTATGCTCTCTCTTAAGAACTCCTAGGCACCAGGGTACCTTCTTCTTCTTACCTCGTCATCCTATTTGAACAGTTTGTTTTGTTTAAGTTGAAATCTCTGAAAGAAGGGAGGTCATTTGAGATAACGACCTCAACAAAATTTTTGGAAACATTTTTTAGAAGTAGTTTTGAAGATCAAAATTTGCTGTGTGAACTATATTTGCATGAGATGGCTTGCCCTCTTGACTACCATTCAAATCCTGTCCCTTTTTCAGGGGATGTTCAGCTGAGGGATTTTGCTTGTTTTGTGAGCAATCATGATCAGTGGGAAAGGTCTTTTCAAATATTTTCTCACAATGAAGCTCACTCCAACCTGTGGGTTTGAAGTGAGCCTCAGAATCCTGGTACTCTGCTTGCTCGATACAAGAGTTTGCTTTCATGTCCCATCCAGACTCGGCACATAATGAGACTTCAAGAGGAAGTGATTTCTACTTGCACCAACCATATTTCCATGCACCAACAAGCAGCATTAGAAGGAAGTAAGCACAGATGGCAGGTTTCCTCTCCTATACTCAGAAGCTGAGACCCTATTGTTTCAGGAATTTTGAACAGGCACTTTCCAGCGTCAAGGGCTATGTTGGATGTATTAGGGAATGTGGGGCTAATTGGTTGGGTCTAAAATTTAAATTCCCCCTCATCTGGTGGCTGGAAAATCCATATAGGGTGGAATTCTCACTAACTAATCCAAAGGAGCAACGATGTTGGAGATATTGGATTGCTCATAGAGGGTTCGTAGAAAAAGAAGGGGTGCCTGAGTTCCCCTACAAATTCTCCTCTCTTCACGAACAGAGCTTAGTACAAGATTTGGATTCAGAGTAATGGAGGTTGTTGCATGAGGACATGCAACATGACAGTTGGGGGGAGATGTTGAGCCTAGAAATGGCCTCTTTTGACCGCCTTTAATTACCTCTTCCTATTCTATCCTACCTCATTCAGCATACCAATTAAACATTTTATCCTCACTCTACTCTTCAAACCATGAAGGTATGATTGGTCATTGTTTTATTTTATTAATACTTATGATTGTGACAATTAAGGCTTCATATCTCTCAATGCACTAACATATTATGGTTTATAAAGGTATTTTGAGATAAGTGGACTGTAGGAAGATTGGGCTGAACAAGTCACGAATAGGATGGGCATTCACTGCTCAAGTTGATCCCCATCCATCCTATCATCACCCAAGGAATGCGGTTCCAATGTGATATCCCAGACAAAGCTATGACAAGGTAGCTATAACAGAATGCGTCATATTTGGAGATCCATAGTGCATTGTTGCTCCTACGTAGCCATAATCTGAAGATATTGTCACTTTTGGGGTGATTAACAGTTTTCCTATGTTTCCTATTTTTCATCCTGCCACATTTGTAATAGCTGTTGTCATTTAGGGCACCTGAAGATTAGAGATATTCATGGCTGCCCCATAATAGGATAGGATGTTTTGATCTACATGGTATAAATATGGAAAATTGTTTTCAGCCAGGGGTTGCTGAACATATAATCAATTCATTGTATTAGCTGTGAGGAGGAATTGTGTAATTATTTTTTCTTTTAATACAAGGAGTTACTTCTGATCTAAGGGTTTTACGTCTGTTCAGCCAGCATCTCTATGTGAAAGCTGGGCCCGCCTTCCACAGGGATTGCTGAGTTAAATTCAGACTTTTCAATTCCTTTGTCATGTGATGTTATGTTAATTTTATTCTTTTCATAAGAATCTGTAACAAGTGTGTATTTACAGTGTGTTGTGATTGCATTCCTTGGAGATCTGTAGTGGTATAACATGACAGTCGACTGAGTAGGTAGTTATTTCTTGTGCAATTTGTGTGGTAACTGTAACAACTCTGTTCATCCTTAGATCTTTTATTTTTCATTCCATGAATATTTTCAACTTGTCTTTTACTGTTATGATTACCACATTTCATTCTTGCACTTCACTTTCCTAGAATAGCCGAACTCAATCTCTGTATTTGAATTCCTAGATCAATATTTAAATTATGCTTGTGGGTTCCTAGGATAATCGGATTGGATAGGTGGATTAATCATTCAGTGACGTGAATAGGATTTCCTTTCATCTACAATTGTAATTTAAATATGACTTTTATCTTTCCATTCTTAGATCAAGGCATAGTAGAAGGTGACTGTGATTGTATTGCCTAGAAGATAATTGGATTAAGTAGATTCTTGGGATGAGCATAGCTGAACAGAGGATAGTATTGTTCAATTACAGTGACCTTGTGTTTGAGCATATACTATGCATGTTATCCTTGAAATACAAGACTTTCCCAGGTTGACAATAAATATTGTACACTCTGTATGTTAGTAGTAATCCACTTGCATATTGGGTGCTCGACACTCCTCTACCATCCATGCCTTTGATGCAAAAGAACTTTGTAGTAGAAAAGTGATTTCTAGCCTTTAATTCCTCTAGCAGGCCTTTGCTATCTAATTTGTCTCCTCTTATTCACCTCATATTCCTTCCTTATATAGGATTGGGTTTTATGCACCCAATCACTTAACCATGAATGTGGGATTAGTATTTTTGAATCTTTTTTATTATTTCCTTCAAAAATCCCACTTTACCTAGTTTTTTAGGCATCAAACATGATTTTCAATATTTCCAGGATAATTAATACCCATGTTCGGCACTTTTTCCAATGTGTGAGTTATAGGAACTCCGTTTTGGCCCTTAAGTTGTCATGCAATTGGACTCTTTAGAGCCACCTTTCCATCAAACATTTCTTTCTTTGTGGAAGCAGTGTTCAAATGAGAGATTGAAGCTCTCAATTGTTCCCAAACTCCGATCTTCATGTCACGGGAGAAATAGAAATATGTTTTTAGACCAACACTATGTTAACACCAAAAATTGTTCACCTAGATCTCCATGGTCCAAACCATAATTATAAATCACATTCCCACCATTATTTCCTCCTTTTTGACCTTCACAACTAAAATTCCACCAAATATGCTCCATAACATTATTATTCCTTCCCCCATAAATGAAGGGAAGTGGAGCATTTATTGTGACTTATCCCCACTCACTCCAAAATGGAACAAAAAAACCTAAAATAAGAATGGTAAAAAAACATGGATAAACACCATGTACAATAAAATACCATGGGTCTAAAAAACTTGGATCATCCTATAAATAATTTGTGAAGGTCTCCCCCAAAACATTTTTTAGTCATTTTTTCCATTCACTCTTGAGTCACAGTTTTTTGTCTTTCACCATTATTCCCATATCTTGCCATATCGTTTCCCATGGTGTATGTTGATTTTACTCCATATGCATTTGGATCCAGTTCCCTTATTTGACAACCACCCATGGAGAATACTGGATACCCAAACCGTGGAGCTGCAGGACCATTTCCTTAGACGGCTGCAGTGGCCCACTTTAAAGAGAGATATGCCTATTGTTGTTACTTTTTGTTAGTTAGATAATAAAATCAAAAGCATAAAAATATTTATGTCCTTGTTTATTATCAGTTGTTATTGTAAGTCGAGGTTGAAAGACATTTCACACCATGAAATATACACTATGATCTGATTGATCTAGGGTAGGTTCTTTTGCACGTATCAGGGGAGAAATCCCCACTACAATTTTGGTGACTCCACTTGGTCGATCCTTTTGGATTTTTTTTTGCAAGTGTTTCTAATGGTTTATTATAGTTGGGTACCTTCATCCACAGATATGACCCCCTTGTAGTAGATCTGATCCAGTCTTTCCTCGGTTCCTGCCCCCTAGCCCAAGCTTTTTTTTTTCAAAAATCCTCACTTATGGATGGATCACACTTATCCGAAAGAAAGCTATGAATAGGTTTCACATTTTTTCTCTATAAGAATGAATTAGGTCATTCCTTCTACCTTGATAAGTGCAACCTGGGATAGAACTCTATATCACACTTATCCCAGATCTCGGAGCGACCCCAGTCACAACTACGATTTCATTTTGTGTGACCTGTTGTGCATAAACATATTTTTTGTGTGACCTGAATCTTCCTGCTGATTTTATGTCCAGATCATGATTATTTCCTAGTTTTTTACAACCTTGATCGTACCTTTCTGCATCTAGGTGTGACCTGTAGTTTTTCAGTCCTTTTCGGTGTTTGAGGTCCTTGTTTCAGACCCCCTATCCGTGTTCTACCCATTCCTGACCTGTTTCTATCTAGATCTAACCTATGAAAGCCCCTTGGTTTGTTTTGTGATACTGTTTTCCTTGTATGTGAGCCCATTTAGTTGAGATTCATAGTTGAGACCCTCTCTATGTTTCCTACACCTGATTAGTTCCTTATGTGTTATTTACTTGTCTAGATTTTAGTTTTTGGAAGAATTAGTTATTTTGCATGATATTTATTGTCATTTACTATTATTTATCTTCATTTGCATCTCATCCATGAGATCACTTAGTTTTATACACATCATTTTCACACATCCCACACCCTAAAGTAAAAATCTTGGTTCATGACCCCAAGCTAGCCTAAAAATTAACTTAACTCAAACAAACATTGTAACCTCATTTGAGGACCAAAACAATCTTGTAGTTAAGTTAGGACATTGGGGATAGGAATCCAAGTAACACCCCTTTGTCACTTACATTTGAGACATAGTTTTTTCCATTAGGGGACCAAAATCCCCTTATACTTGTTGACACGGCCATGACCAATCTGTCGGGTCCCCTCCGCTCCGTAGGATTAATCAACAACGAATGGGTTTCAGAAGTTGAGGTGTAATAATGCACTCCATTCTACACTGAAGGATAACCCTTCATAGTCCTCCTTGTGCATGCCAGTGTATATCGGGTGTCGAGGGACAAAGGACTGAAGTGCCAGGAAACCACTCCAGACATGTCATGATTGAGGTAGCCTAGTTTCCATTATTTCTAGGGCTCTTGTACCCAAGGTACCTCTCGTTAGTGTGATTCTCTTAGCCTATTGTTCTTCAATTTTGTATTTTTTGATTTGGATTTCACCACCCTATAGAGGATATGATTTGTGATAGGCTTGTAGCTTGTATCTAGGAGTTTGCTTGCACTCATACCCCATAGGTTAGTGCATCATTTTATTTCTAGGTAGTGCTTCTTGCTGGATTTCTGGCCACTTTGTTGTAGACTCACTTGTTGTAATACATTGTTGAAGTCTGTATTTAGAGCTTGCTTTTTCCTTGTGAGGCATAATTTTTACACTCTCCTTCTGCACACTCGGTTGTAGTTAGGTTTTTGAGCATGTTTTTGATAGTCTGATTCCTACATTCATTCCACAACACACCATCACGTCACCATTACTCCACTATGATACTCACATAGACTTAGGGGAAATTCTCCTCAGTTCGATTCCATGAACTGTCATCGTCAGATCCATATTTGATGTCGTTCACCACCTTCAGATCCATACACTGGTTCAGAGTCTGCTTCATACTCTTATCAATCCATACCTACCTTATTCACTGCTCCATCTATCCCCATGGTTGGTGCACCTCCTAACCCCTTTCAGAGAGGGATGATCGATAGTGGACTTATGTCAATTCCACCCATCATTTTGGGTATCCCTATTTTCGAACCTATAGGTCCAAGTCCTAGTGAGCCCGTGGCCACTACACATGTTTTTTTTGGTACGCTACCCACTAGTGGTGGCCCCACTCCATCCATCGTGGTTCATGCCATATTGTCCTTAATGCATGGGGGAATTGGATCTTCTACTACCATTACAATTATTCCTAATATCCCATTGACTACTCTATTGTCGAAAGTCAACCTTACCCACCCCCATTTACCCATGGGAACTACATTCCCACTGGTGTTGGCACCAAAGCTGGCCCTTCCCAATCTAGCCCAAGTCCTAGTCTGCCATTTATGGCTAGTCTCAACCTGCCTAATTTGGAATGGTTGACCAACGATCCCATTCATCACAACCCATTATGGCCTTCCTACCAAACTCCTATCAGACATCCATAAGTTTGAGGGTAAGGCAAGAGAATATCCCAAAAACCCATTATGTCGTTCCACTTATGGTGTTCATCTAACAACATAGTGGATGTTTCTGTCTAATTGTGGTTAGTCCAACACACACTCACAAGTGTTGCAGCTAATTGGTATATCAAACTGCCTCATGCCACCTACCTAGAATTTTCCTCATTAGCCTCGATGATTCTGCAATGCTTCCAGTTACCCATTCATTATGATGAGGGTTTGGAAATATTATTATTCTATGCAAAAAACACAAATACCCATATCATGGATCATATCCATGAATGGCATTTTCACTCTATCTTCATTAGAGGAAATTTGAGGTCTAAAATGGGCCTTATAATAAAACACACAAATAACAAGTTATTGTGAGTTGGAATTCAAGAACCAATAGAATTTCAATAAAATCAGTCAACCATAATGGTTGAATTGACATATTTGTCTTAAAAAAAACTACTTTTCTTGTTCGTATTTTCAACATATCTCCATGTGTTTTTACTCAAATTTTGATCGGGAGAGCTTGTTGGATGCAGAATCAAAATTCTGCATCCAATGGGTACCCACACTATGTACTTTTGATAGAGTCCTCTACCCCAAAAAGAAGAAATACCTAAAAAAATGTGATGATGACATCATCACCACATTCTTTCAGGTATTTCTTGTTTTTGGGGTAGAGGGGTCCATCAAAAGTATGCAATGTGGGTACTTGTTGGATGTGGAATCAAATTCCACATCCAACAAGCTCTCCGGATCAAAATGTGAGTAAAAACACAAGGAGATATGTCAAAAATACGAACACAAAAAGTAGTTTTTTTCTTTTTTCCTCCAAAATTAATAAATATTATTTTATTATTTTAACTATTATTTTATTATTTTCCTTAGGAGGCCCATTTTAGAACTTAAAATTCCTCTAATGGTGTAAGATCTAGTTAGATGATAGAATCTTCTTGGATTGATTCCTCAGAACCTTACTCGCCCCCATCACCAAGGATGTTGCATATGAGCACCCACAAAATGGGGAGGAAGCCATACTTAAGGCACAACAATTTGATATCCTCTACCCCAAATCAGGTTATTTGTACACCATTATACCTGATGCTCCCTATGCCATCTCCTCACATCGAGATAAGTCAGAGGCATCCCATGCTGCTGATAGAGTCATTAACTCTATTACCCAACATCCACACCTTTACATGACCTCTCCTTCGATGCCACCTCATTTTGGTAACATCCCTAATGTTTCCCAACCTAGTTATGCCCCTAATTTTTCATGCATAACAACTCAGTCCAGAGCCACACCTTCCTATGTGTCTCCTGCACCAGTTCCTCACATTCATAGAACTAATTTCTTGGCACCTGTGTTTAATGGCCATATGGTCAACTTTGAATCCCCTCTAGATTCTTCTGCTTATTGCCCAGCACCTATGAAACCTGGATATTCTCTAGCCCTGACTCCTTTTGTTCCCCAAAGATAGGTCTACACTCAACAGAACCCCCCTAATCAACCCACCCCCAATAACCAAAAAGGGAAGGGAATATGACAGAGGGGTAGGCATCAAGGAAACAACCAACCTTAAGGAGGTGGCCGACAACCCAACACTCTAAACACAAATGGAGTGAATCATCTTGCAGAGAATCCCCAACATCCACCTAGAACTGGGAAAAACCCTTAGCTATAGGCTAACAATCTATGCGCCATTTTTAACACTTACAACCATTATACACATTGGTGTCCCCATATGAATCGGGTCCTCTATTTACTACAAATTAATACTCAACATGACCCAAACTCGACCACTCCGAAACATCAAAACCCATACCCCAATATCCTACACCTATGGTGTTGCAAAACCCCTTAACAAACCAAGGGATGGCTGCAACCCAACCCTTGGCACAAAAAAACACCGCAACCACTTCTACAGCTCAACCCATTAATCATGGTGTCCATCACCTTATGAAATTATCATATGATGTAAACCTATAGACTCAACAAAACCAGTATGGTCCCAACATGGAAACTAAAAATCCCTCCACAAAATCTATGTCCACTTCTCTTGATATTTCCTTACATTTTCTAAGAACCCCCATGGACAGGACTGCCAAAGTCCCAGGGTTCCCAACAAGTCACGTCAGGAACAACCTGAGTGTCAGAGCCACTTTTAATTATAGTATTGTTGACAACCTGGCCCAATCTCCCTCAACCATGTCTGCTCTGCAAGTCCTCATAACTTGTCCTTTGAAACAAAAATATTTTCTATCCGTGTTAGGTGTCATTGATCCCTCTGATTCCCATTTGATCACTTTCGACTTGGATCAAAGAGAAATTTAGATGCCATCATCTGTATCCTTCCAGGTTCCTGACATGATTCAAAATTTGATCATTCATCGGTGCATCATCAATGAGGAAGAATCCACCTGTGTTATGTCAACATTTGTTCTGCAGAAAATTGGATCCATTGTTGTCCCTAGATTATTTGACAATGATTGTTTGATGGACACCTTCTTGTCCTTAACACCCCCTCCTTTGTTGAATGACATGTCATATTTGTGCACTATCATGTATGGTAACATTCCAACCTCTTGGCAACCTTAGTTGAAACCTCAACCACAACCCTAGAGGAATTATTGGGGTTCATTCCCCATACACATGATCCCCTTCCTTTTTCCACCATTTGGAATTGTGAGTAAGCCATTCATGGCCACTCTCAAACTTACAGGTTTCACTTTGAGTATCCCTATGTGGTACCTTGATCCCCCCACCCTTATACTAATTCCACAGGTCGTGCTAACTCTCGCCCAACCTATATAGATGATGTCACATCCACCCCCTAGTACACAAATTAATTTTTCTATCTCTAGTCCTTCCCCCCCTCC
Source organism: Pseudotsuga menziesii (assembly GCA_001517045.1). Taxonomy (NCBI): domain Eukaryota; kingdom Viridiplantae; phylum Streptophyta; class Pinopsida; order Pinales; family Pinaceae; genus Pseudotsuga; species Pseudotsuga menziesii. Next base: position 324,702 of record LPNX010081133.1, read on the forward strand.
TCCCAAGACTGGGAGAAATACGTCTAAAGCATAGACAGAACCACGTCCTCCTCCTACATGTGTGTTATGCGATGTCCAAGGCCATGAGACACATAATTGTCCTAATTTTCCTATTCTTCGCACCCACATGTGCACTATAGTCAAGACCGATGACTCCCTAGTTTTCAATGTACCATCCATACTTGTATTTAAGAACAAATCACTCTGCACCAACCATCCATGTGCATTTTGTGGATTATATGGTCATTATTCCCACCATTGCCCAAACTTTCTTGAGTACCAGTCACTCCTCAATGACCTTCAGAATCACTTCCATGAGTCCAACATCATCGTCCTTGAGGAGATCCACACTTTGTCTTATTCCTCAGACACCACCAACACCATTTACACGATCTCTACTTTGATTAGTCATTCCTCTTCATCGATTGTGGATGATCCACCTAATCTATCTCGACACCACTTTCATGAAAATGGAGAGATCTCTAAAATTGCCACTGGTTTTATCCCATTTCTCTTATTCCACAGTGTGGAATTGTTCTTCCCATTGAAATCCATGTTCTGTCACTCCACCTTTTCGTCCAACTTCTACCTTATACTTCACCCTTATAAAAACTCCTACTTATGCAAACCAATGATCACCATCATGCTACTCTCCAAATGATCAAAGTAGCTAAGACCTGGTCGAAGTGCCACTATGACTCCCATGTCCATCCATGCACCTTTAGAGAGGGGGGCCTAGTCCTCGTTTACAACCAATCCCATGATACACCTAGTACTAGAGATACATAGAAGCATGACACAACCTACAAATCACAAGGGAAATGAAACTATATGGGTCCTAAAATCCACTCACCAATGTGCTAGAGTAAGGTGACAACCGGGATGTTCAACCAAATAATAAAGGAACCAAAACCCCTAAGTTTCATGCTTCCATGTATATATATTACTTTATGTTGTTTATTGTCCCTCAAAGATTCTGAATCTCATTCATTGAGTCCATACAGTTGTGTACACCTCCAGATTCAACAGAGCATTAGTTGTTGTGATATTGCATTTGATTAGAATGCCATTGTTCCTATTTACCAGGTCTTCATATTAGTTTATGTATTCATCCTCCCATTTATGCCACCATGATGTACTATCAGTTGTATATATGTATTGATAAACTCCCATTATTTGAGCCTTGATCCCCATTTTTATATTGAGACATTGTTATGAGCATGGGTATGCCTGCCTCATCCATATACATGTCTAATATTATATGTTCCTCATTCATTTTTTAGAAGAAATAAAAAAAAACCACTACATTTTGAATGGGGAGACTCCACTCCTCTATGTTCCTCTCCAGTATATCCATCATTGTCGTCATTTCTCCCTTTATCTTATGATTTCTATTGACCATACAATGATCTCTTTCCCTCACACGTCAGGGGGCAATCTGTTAACATAAAAATTGTTCACCTAGCTCTCCATGGTACAAACCATAATTATACATCATATTCCCATCATTATTTCCTCCATTTTGACCTTCAAAACTAAAATTCCACCAAATATGGTCCAAAACATTATTATTCCTTCCCCCATAAATGAAGGGAAGTTGAGCATTTAATGCAACTTATCCCCACTCTCTCCAAAAAAGGAACAAAAAACCCTAAAATGAGAATCGGTAAAAAACCATGGAAAAATACCATGCACAATAAAATATCATGGGTCAAAAAACCTTGGATCATCCTATAAATCCGTTGTGAAGGTATCCCCCAAAACACTTTTTAGTCACTTTTTTCCATTCACTCTTAGTCACACTTTTTCTTCTTTCACCATTATTCGCATCTCTTGCCATATAATTTCCCATGGTGTATGTTGAGTTTACTCCATACCCATTTGTAACCATTTCCCCTATTTGAAAACCACTAGTGGAGAAGACTGGAGACCCAAACCATGGAGGCGCGAGACCATTTCCTCAGAGGGATGCAATTGCCCACTTCAAAGGAAGGTATGCCTATTGTTGTTACTTTTTTTTAGTTAGATAAAAAAATCAAAATCATCAAAATTTTTATGTTCTTGATTATTGTCGGTAGTTATTGTTATAGCTGATTTTACAACACATGGTGGATCACACCTTTATGGCCTTCCCTGTCCCTCTGTAGACTCTTTATACCCCATGGACCATTTTTGTACCTTTGATGTTTCTAGGATCATCCCTAAAAACATGCATTATTTTCTATAAGTGACTTTTAAACCTATTATTGCCTATATACGCAGATTTGACCCTTAAACCCGTGTAGATCGAGATGTGTGCATAAGGCCAAATAGTTTTGGAGTTTTCCTTGATGTGGATCCAAGTCACTTGTCTCTTGGCCTTCCATATGCCTTGATATTGCTCGTATTTGACCTTCCATTACCCCATTGAAGCACTATATAAGGAACCCTTTGGATACATTGAAAGTGGAGGAATTGAAGAGTAAGAAAACTATAGTCCATTGATGCCGAAGCTTATACTTGAGTCTGCATCCCTTTGTCCCTAGGAGAACTTTGTGTTTTTCCCAAGATTTCCTTTTCTTGTGAGATTTCTATTGAGAGATGGAGGATTGAAGTGGTGGAGGCCCAGGTGGAGGACACAGTTTCTCCGATTCACAGACGTGCCGACAGAGGTTGTCACTATTGTAATCTCTGATTTATGTTAATAGAAATATCTTTTCCTATCCAATAATGTGTATTTAAAAGAGTATTAAATCCATGGATGCTTTTAAATGCTTATATGTTATTGATTATATATTCTAGAGTAGGTACAACACAATTATATAGCATGCTTGTCTTGTTTGATAAATGTTTAGAGAGAAAATTATCAATACAAGCAAGAGTGGAAAAGCTCAATGAGGATCTACATCAACCATCCGGAATAAGGTATGTTTCGAGATCCTTTAGTGTTAGATGTTTGGTTTCTCTTGCATATAGGAAAGGAGTGTTTTCTGCGGTTACTCTTTCTATTGTGGTACCCCAATCCATAGGAAGTTTTCTCCGTAACAGAATTGGTGACCATACTGGGGAGTTCCTAGTCATTTCCTTTAGGGGTTTTTATTGGCATTCAATGTTCTTGAATTGCTCTGATTTCTCTGTTTCTGAGTTAGGTCTAGGAGCATGTTTGCTTGGTAGTGTCTGATAGGAGGAAATTTTGTCTCAGCTTGTCTATTTACCTTCTTTTTTATCTCTTTTTCTTCCCGTACATGATTTTTGGCTTCACAGTCGCGTGTACACATGGTTTTTATTGGGATATCCGCATATATACGTGGGTTTTCTACACACAGTCGCGTATGCCCTTAGTTTTTCCTTTTAGGGGAAGATTAAGTGTTGCTGGGTGAGTTTTGATGATTGCTCAGTCTCCTTGGATCCTTCTAGAGTCTGTATACACCTCTGTTTCTGACCAGAGATGCTTTTTAGATTGAATTTTTTAAGAATGTTCTTGTCATTGCATTTTCTATTTTTTGTTTTGGGTTTAGTGCATTAGGTATCTTTTACCTTAGTGCTTTGCGTGGGTGTTGTTTGATAGTGCTTGCAAAGTCTAGGGGTGGTAGCGTCATTCTTTTGCTTTATTATCTCATTTTAATTCAAAAATTACAAAAATATTTGCTTCTTTGCATCATTACGCATCATTGCATTTTGCATTTTGCATGGTACTTGCACTAGGTTTGCTTGGAGAAGTATTGGTCAGATTTTCATATAGGAATGATTGCATTTTCATTTGAAGGAAAATTTTGCATTTCATGTAGTAGCATACCCCATTTTTCATTTGACACAGTGCATTTGCATTGATTGTTAGGTGTGCATTTTACTTCTTGTTGCATCATAACACCAATAGTTGCACGATCATTTGCCCTTTTGAGTAATAACCCAATTAAAATCAACGCATAATAAAATGAATTACACTCTTTTATTTTATAGGTTGCACCAAAAAGATTAGGTTTTAGGGTCTTGGAATAGTTCATTGTGAGTAAATTCTCCAAGACCACTAAAAAAACATGTATGTGTCTGTCCAGGTGAGAGTGTGAAATTCCTTGGTATAATTAGTGTTTCTCATGATCCTCCTCTTATAAGGGAGTTAAGCACGAGGCAATGCGAGCATTTATTGATTGGGATGACCCCTAGTTGTAACTGAGTAGCACTAGAGATATTTCCAAGATTTTATTCGTATCTGGGGGCTCTTTCGAGAGTTTTGGGCTTTGCTACCCTACCCATATAGTCAATCCCGCCTGTGACTGTCCGCCTGAGTATTGATTATATTGAGGTGACCTTAGTTTCCTTACCTAGGTTATCGAGGGGGTACTTCACAGAGGTTATTCTGCAGGTGTACCGGCCAGGTTGGGGTCGGACAGCACAATCGCTATATGTGTTGAAGGTAAGGGCCACAATAATCAGTTATGAACCTCCACTTGCTGTGTATGGGAGTCTCAAGCCTCTCCTAGGTGAGACATACCTGCTTCATTCGGGAGCTCACATATCCTACCCTTGCTTGCTTGTGATTTGGATTTACATTATATAGGTGTATGCTCTGTGCATGCTAGTTTTCCTAGGGTTTACGTAATTAGAAAGAGTCTTTTTCATTTTTTGAGTCATTGTGGATTCGGGTGTGGCACTTCATTGTTCTCGTTGTTTAGTAGAACTTCCACTGTCCACATATCCTCTTCCTTTGGGAGAGTGAAATAGACAGTCTGGGCAGACTACTTCTCACATTGATTCACACACAATGGGAGATCACGATGGCGAGATTCCTAAGATGTCTTCTCCACCTCAAAAGGTTGGGGAGGAAGATCCTACTCCTGCATATGATCCTTCACTAGATATAACTTCACATTCCAGTTATGATCCCTCATTCATAGGTCGCTGATATTGGTTTCCGAGTGATGAGACTCACCATGAACCCACAAGCACTAGTCATGTTCATTATGGCATGCCTGATATCCCTGCACAAGATCCGACACATCATGCCGAGTCAGAATTTGAACCTAGCACTATGCCTGGGGGCACTCCTATTCCTTTCTGTGAGGAGATATTTGGGAGCACTAGTCACACATTGCACCTTCCATCCCGATGGTGGAAGCTACCACACATGCCCATCCTAGACCTAATGTTAGTATTCATATGCAGATACCAGAACCAAGACGAGTGACCATAGGGAATACCACTTGCATACCTTCACATGTCCCTTTGTCCTCTATTCCTACTCCTTCAAATTCATTTTTGACAACCCTTCCTCCCCCACATTCATGTGGTCCTTCAAGTTGGTATGTTGCTACTAGTCATGTTCGTACTGCGACTGCTCGTACAGTAGTATCTCAGAGTCAAGTATCTCCTATTTCCTTGGGAGGTCATATTGCTATATATGGATCGTCTTACGGTCCATCGCATGGAGTTCCCCATATCCCTACTTATAAAGCTTCTCATGGGATATCCCATGGGACATCTTATGGAGCTTCTCATGGACAATCTTATGGACCGCAATATGGACATATCTATCAACCTTATGGGCATGGGTATCAACAACCTTCTTACTCCTCTAATTATGGCTTTGTAGCACCGTATAGTCAAGGTACACCACATCATAATGCTTTGATGTAGCCCTACATGGGTCAAATGGGAGGAGGATATTATGGCCAAGGCCATGGTATTTACAGTAGTGAGCCTTATATGAACCAAAACTATCAGGGAGTGTGGCATAGAATGAGCCAACCTAGGATCCCTTTCCTTGCAACGTTAAATTTACCTGACTTGTCGAGACTAATGAACGATCCGGTATCTCATGGCCCGGCTTGGCCGGATGTCCCTAAGAAGCTTCCCTCAGACATTCCCAAATTTGAGGGAAAACTAGGAGAAGATCTTAGTGAACATGTCCCTACCTTTCACCTTTGGTGCTCTTCCAATTCCTTACATCATGACTCGATCCGTTTAAGGCTATTTCAACACACCCTCATCGGGCCTACAACGAAATGGTAAATAGAGTTACTGAGGGGGGAATTCATTTTATTCGATGATCTTGCTATGAATTTCCTCAATCACTTCCAGCTACAAGTGCATTATGACGTTGGTAAATAACTCTTGTTGACATTTTGGCAGGACAAACCCGCCAATATCTCAGACCATATCCAAGAGTGGCATAGACGAAAGAGGTTGATTAAATCTTTCATAACGCCGAAGTTTCTCTTTGAGTGGTTCCTTAAATCATTGCTACCTTACATCGCGAAGGATGTTTCTACATCTAGAGTTTAGAACAAGGAACAAGCAATTTTTAGGGCACATGAATTGGATTTGATTTATGCTCAATCTAGACTATTATATGGGATCATACCTAATGCTCCGCATTCTAGTTTCGATCCCAGTATCAAGCCTGGACCACATGCCGATGGCATTGTGGGTTGTACAAGTACCAAACCTACAGATTTAGTTGTGAAACAAGTGAGTCAATTGTCTATCAATCAATTTGCCCCAGGACAAGCCATGGCTTCGTCTCAACCTACCCAAACGGTGAGTGTACTTTTCATGCAATTGTCAGACCAAAAGGGTAACTAGGAGCCTGGAAGGAATAAGAAAAAGGGTAAAAACAAGTGTAAGGGTGGGAACAAGAACGAAAAATTCCAATTTCAATGAAAAGAATGACCGCAATGCTGGGGGGAACAAGTAGTCTAAATGTAAGGTTAAGTTTCCTTGCAAATTGTGTAAGGATGACCACCTCACTCACTTGTGCCCTCGTATGGAAGATGCCTCTAGGTTCATAGCACAGGGCCCATCTGTGCTAACCAATCCCTTACCCCATAATCAAAATATGAACTCGAGGACCCATGATCCTCATTCTACGATGAGTGGAGATCAAAATCCACTGGAAAGCAGTACTGGTCATGGTTGCATCAACATGGTGCATGTTACTAAGGTTGTGACTCGTGCGAAAGACTATGGTTCATCATAACCAGACCTTGGGAAGGAACCTCCTCCTACCGGAAGCCCTTTGCATATTGAAAACCCTATGGTAAACCTAAGATTGCACCTCACATTCCTAAGGGAGAAATAACTGTTGCATTATGACATCGTTCTAGAGAAATACGAAAAATTAGTGAAAATCAAGAAATTGGCTAAGCGTGGGAATATTGGTCCAAGTAGCCTTAAGAGGATGCCCACCACAAATGGGTTGTTGAAGAAAATTCCTGCACCACATGGGGATATTGTAGGTTGTTGTTTTTTCTACTAAAAAATGGTCTCAGTGTTTCCGAAGAGACCCAGAAGAAGAATTTATGGACCTTCCTAGACCAAGCCTAGGAGAAGATAGACCAAGCCTAGGAGAAGATACAAAATTGTCCAAGTATGGAATTATTGGTAAAATATGCCTAACTAGACTTAGGTAAATTCCTGCCATAGCTCATAGGATGATGATACAAATATTGTGAGAGTGTAGATCTCTAGAAACTTGTATGGTGCATTTATGGACCTTCCAAAAATGTGGTTTAGGGAAATTAGACCAAGCCTAGGAGAAGATACAAAATTGTCCAAGTATGGAATTATTGGTAAAATATGCCTAACTAGACTTAGGTAAATTCCTGCCATAGCTCATAGGATGATGATAAAAATATTGTGAGAGTGTATATCTCTAGACACTTGTATGGTGCATCCAACCATATAATTATCCTGACCAAAAAGTATTTCAAGAAGAAGATATCAATCTTCCAAAAGTGCCTCTCTGCCATATTTGCACTGCTCCATAAAAATGATCACCGAGGAGAGAGAAAGAAGCTACAGAAGATGATAGCGGTTTTTTTGGATTCACCTTGTTGAACTATACCCATTGTGAATATCACTTGCCAAATTTGAAGGAAAAATGAAATCACCTTGGTGACCTAGGGTTTGAAAAAAACTACTCAAGTGTTAGGCAAAAAGTTTGAGATACCACTTGGAAATGACCGAAAGGGGGTGTTCCTTTGATGATAAAATTCATCAGATGATATGGTCCTATTCATTGTTGAAATGGATGTCCATCCATGCTCTTTGTTTTTCTTATGGTGACCTGATAAGGTGTTGGGGCGCGTACCCTAAGGATTACCAGTTTTGGTAACTTCGCGGCTGTTGGTAAGCGGAGTTATGGGTCAAGTTAGTCTTAGGGGTGTCAGGGTAAGTCAAACCCCCCTTTTTGTAATAAACCCGTGGTTGAAATCCAGGGTTTAGGGTTTTTTTGGGTGCCCATGGTTTAAGACCATGGTTTTGTAAAAAGTCACAGTATAAATAAGCGCTTGTGTAAAGAAGATAGGTTAGGTTTTATGATGAAAGAAAGATTAAGGCGAAGCTAAGATTGGTTTTGTAGAAAAAGGTTAAGTCCCAGCTGTGTGCGTGGATGACCTCTGCAGCTGTGTGCACAAAGGGTTTTTGTAAAGAAGATTGAGGAACGACCTGCAGCTGTGTGCGCAGGGGCCTGCTGCTGTGTGCGTGGATTTTGAGGACTGAAAGGATCTGCAGCTGAGTGCGCAGATCAAACTGTGGTTTTGTAGCAAGTTGAATAGAACATAGTTTGTGGACGTAGCCCCTACACTAGGGGTGAACCACGTTATATCTGGTGTTGTGGTTTCTTGTGTTGTTTCTGTTTCTGTTTCTTTTATGCATTAATAACTGTATACATCTGATAAGTTAGATCGCTGCTAACATTTAGCTTTGCTGTGAATTCCCTGTAGTGGGTTGAGCAAGTCACGACTGTTTATTTATTTGCGAAGTTGTATGTGAATGAATGGTAAAGCTTGTAATTATTGTTTAATAAGGTTATTAAAAGGCTAAGGTATAGTAATCCCCCTCTCTGCTTGCAGAAACCTGATTCTGCGGCACCCCCATAGCGGTTTCGGGTGAGACTGCAACCTGCGCGCAGGTTGTTGCCGAAAGGGCCAACTCTGTGGGTCTTTTGTTGGTGCGCATTAAAGGATTAAACCCGGGTCTGCCCTATTGCCCAACAAATTGGTTTCGTTGTTGCCGCGAAGTGAGCAATGGTATAAAAGATATTTTGAGTCCTACTCCTCAGGACAGACCACCGCATTTCCCCCTGTAAACCCTCCCCAGCCAGACCCTGAAGAAAACCCTTCGGTAGGAAACCCTCCTGTTACCCCCCAGCGTCGCTTCGTTACCCCTAAAGTTTGGTTGAAGTGTGACAGGCAACCAAGTCCAAGTATTTCGGCCACAGGTCAATTTGCCCCCGTAAATCCCCCTCCATCAACGTCCTGTCCCCCTCCCAACCCTCCCAGAACCACCATGGCCCACCTAGCTGATGACATTAAGCTGCCCATCTTCAAAGGAACGGGATCAGAAGATCCCGAACAGTTCTGGTTTTTATGTGAGGCCGTCTGGAACGCGAAGAGTATTACCGACCTGGATGTGAGAACCGCGCAGCTCATTAATTCCTTTCGTGACTGGGCTTTGACCTGGTTCATGAAATTCTCCAGTAATCAGCACCCCACTTTGGATGAAATCAAGGCCGCCATCATTAAGGAATTTAAGAAACCAAAGTCAGAATCGCAGAGCATCACTGAGCTCAAAGAGATTCAATAGTAGTGTGGCGAATCCGTTTGGGACTTTGACCAGAGATTCAAAGTTCTATTAGACCAAGTCAGCTTCACCATTAGTCCTGCGTAGCACAAGGAATGGTTCATCGCAGCGTTATTGCCACATATCAGAACTCCGCTCATGCAACAGAAGGTTGCTGACCAGCAAGAGGCTCTGGAAATCGCAATTAAGCTAGAGACCGCTCCCGTCGGAGATGATTCTGGTATTTCCCAAATCCAAGCGCAGCTGGCAGCGATGGCCCTGGATCTTCGTGACATGAAGAAAGCTAAAACCAGTCGAGAGGAGGTCTGGTGTACGCAATGTCGGACTGAGGGTCACGATAGGGACCAGTGCCCCGTGGTCAGAACATACCTAAATACGGGCACGCCCAACCAATTCAATGCCGGTATTCTATATTGTGAGATTTGTCGAACCTCTGGCCAGCATCACCCTGATCACTGCCATCTTCTTCAGAGATATGTTCAAGTGCCAAAAAAACCCTACTACCAGTTTTGTAAGTCTATAGGGCATAATGAAGACGAGTGTTGTAGCTACGACCTTATGCGAGAGCGCACCTATGACGCCTACCGAGTCCACAATGAAGTTCCGAATAATGATGGCTATGGTTACCGCGGCGGCGCCTCCGGAAGAGGTGCTTTTGGCGGTCATGGCCGTGGTGGAATGATCGGAAGAGGTAGAGGCTAGGTTGTGTGTTACAATTGTAACCAAACTGGTCACTTGGCTTGCGACTGTCGGAACCCCACTACGACCTGTCGGTATTGCTGCGCAGTGGACCACGTGATTGAACAGTGCCCCCAGCTCCTTGCAAAGATTCAAGAAAACAACCGTGGCCCTACCCCAAATATTCAGTTGATTTCCGCGGAGCAAAGACCTACCCCAGCCCTCAATGTGGTCACCCGAAGTGGAGCTACGACACATACTCAAGACTCACCAAAGCAACCTACCACGGCGTGCGTACAAAAGGCCTCTAAGAAAGTCCCAGTCCAGGAGGCCCTGTGCAATAGTGTTGACCCTGGCGCTGCAGAAGTACCTGCGCGGCAACCTCAGCAGGAGTCGCAGCCATAGGAGGCCTCGACGGATAAAGTAAGTACACTATCCTCTTTCTTGCAGAGCTGTATGAAACTCTTGTGGAATCAAAACGCTCTAAAAGAGCTGCAAAAAGTTCTTGCTGTCACAGACCCTCAGAGAGGAATTGATCAGGAGAAAACTGTTAGTCGTCTTCGAAGAACGGGAAGGGAAATGAGATTGAACGTTTAGATAGGAGAATATGATATGACTGATGTCATTTTGGACCTTGGATCAGACGTTAATGTCATACCCAAGCAGACCTGGGGACAAATGGGAAAGCCTTCCCTGGTTTGGTCACCTATACAACTACGACTAGCTAACCAGCAAAGGATTGTATCACTAGGGAGACTTCTTAGTGTTCCAATTGACATCGATGGGGTCAGTACTCTAGCAGATTTTGAAGTTATTGAGATCATTGATGACAGCAACCCTTACCCAGCCCTGTTGGGTATTGAGTGGGCCATGGCCAATGCTGCAATCATCAACCTTAAAAGGAGACAGATGACCTTCGAAGGAAATGGCCTGCGTGTTATTATACCCCTCGACCCATCCCAAGGAGAACGATATACAGAACCACTCAGAGATGAAGGGGAGCAGGATACTCTAGACCACATCTACAACATCATAGCCAAGGATGCAGATTATGTCGAGCCTAATGATGATGGTGTAATGGATTGGCAATGTGATAGCTCCTGCATGTCTGATTCAGACGATGGTATGGAGAATTGGCAGAATCGACTGTACGAGCTACATGGCCATAGATGCGCGTAGATCACTCAGTCTCTTCGATGCCTTAGCGCACAGCCTAGAGAATTTCCTGCACTGGTTGGGATGACAGACCCTGGAGAATTTATTTCACCTATGTCAGAACAAGTACCTCAGTCACAAAACACCCAGAGTCTGGAAATAGCAGTCGAAGCTACAGCAGCATGGGGGACCGATCATACAAAGTCTCAACCCCGTCACGGAACCTGCCAGAAATTCCTGTGCCCCATAGTCATAAGGCAAGCGCAAGAACTGAAAAGTAAGTTCAAGGCGTGGAATATCCTTTAGGGACATTTGAGGAAGAAATATACAGCAATGGAAAACACCCCTCGTAAGGAATGGATGCATAAGTTCATACATATCTTGGACCCTATAGCGAAAAATGGGCATATGAAGGTTGAGCTCTGCCATGGTACTGTAAGTGGGGATGATCTTGTGGCTCGCTTTTTTATCACATTTTCCATTAATAAAAGTGGTCTTGTTTTCGATATAACTTTCCGATCAAACCACGACAAGGCGAATGTTGATCGTCCAGGAATTGGATACCAAATCAAGGGGCAGAGCCAAGATGCTAGTGCCTCAAATCTAATAGTCCTGTCGCAGATACTACCCGGTCGGGTCGAAGGGCACTATTGGGCCGAGGTTTCTTATTGCCCCGAGGCTTCAACCATGATTCTGCCGCGGCCCAAAAATGTAGCGAGGCTCAAAATCCAACCGTTGGGAGGCAGCCAATTTGGCGGCGGCGGGATTTTAATTGCTTTAAATGACTGTACTAAGACCAGTACCGGCAATCGCGCTCCACATGGACAAGATTTTCGTCAGATTTGGTGCCTTCAATGCATTGTCCTACCTGATTTGATTGATGGCATGTATAAGAAGATGCCTAAGTTAGTGAACATTGCATCCGGTATTTCTTCAAGATTTCTGAGCGAACCCATGACCACCGAACGCGAGATTGACGCTTTGGTTAGAGAATTCGAGCAAGAGGGTCTGATCACCTGCTCTAATCGGCCACCTTCCCTAGCTCATGGTGAAGACACTCCCCTAGCACCACCATGGCCGATGCAGACACGATCTTCCAGGAAAAATTCTAGAACTGAAGTTCGCACCAAGCGCAACCAAGACCGGCAGCGGCAAACAGGGAAAACACCAGCAGCTAATCCTATGGAGCCCTCTGGATCCGCACAGGCCCCGGCCGGGGGAAGGGAGAATATTCCACCACCACGGCCACCATATCTACCACCTTTTCACCCAGGAACCGCATTGCCCCATCGCACAAAGAAATTTACATTAGCCACACCCTCGTTGCCACCAGGAGTACAGTTGATTGGAAGTATGACATGGAAGATTGATCGGCTTAAGTGTAGCGATCACGAAACCAATGACCATGGAAAGTTCCCACAGTTTGAACCAACAGAATACTTGCACCGCGTCAAGTACCTAGATCATAGGGTCACACTACTGGAAGTGCAAACATGGGCTGCAGGCCTGGACAAAGCTGGCCTACTCAAGATACTTAACATTCCCCATTTCGGACGCGGCATACATGTGACTGTAGTGGCCAAGCAGTTACTAGCCTTGGTGCATGATGGCTATTTATGGATAGGGAACCAGCAAATTCCTATTGACGCCGCCCTCATCCATAGGATCACAGGTTTACCCATGGCAGGACCTGATCCGGGAACCGAATTTCCGTCCAAACATGACGATACAAAGCTCGCGCAAACCATGAAGGAGCGGTTTGGCCTGACAAAAGGGAAACGGGGGTATCACACTTCCGCAATTCGGGAGTAGCCCATTCAGTTTGCAGCTGAAATCTTAGCCTGCAAACTCATACGGAAATGCAGGCCAACTGAAGTGCCTGCCCCAGTTATCCGGATTGCTATGAACTGCGCTGAGGGGTATACTTATAATTGGGCCGGATATCTTGCGAAGGAGTTTTTGGAGGATGCCCGCGATGCGCAAGAAAAAGGTAGACCTTTTGATTATTCCTGGCTTATAATCCTTATTGCATTAGTTGGGTGGAAAGAACCCACTGAAGCCCAGTTTGTAGAAATAAACCCCGGCACACCAGGGGCAGCGAGGTATGCCTCCCTATGGATATCCTCAGATAAGGAAGCCCAGTAGATGATGAACACTGTGTTCTTCTTCTATGCTATGAGTATTCACTATGAGATTGTGCGAACACCTCAACTTACCAACGAAGTGTTCTCTCAATACGAGGGCATCGCGCACTTCAGTGCTGATATGCATCATGTTTTCATTCAAGCTCGTGCAGATCCACAACGGCAATGCTTCAAATTACCATATTTAGTCACCGAACCAGATATCAGGTGGATAGTGCAGCACTGGCCGGCCGAATGGCTGAAAGATTTAGGGAAAAAACCCTCTATTTCGGTTCCCCCAGCTACCAATATTGGCGCAGGTACTAGTTAGGTGCAGTAGCAAATCCCATTGGAAGATAGCGAAGACCTAAGTGATTCGCAGAGGGATGACAATGGATAGGATGAAGAGGATGGGCAGGATGAACAGGATGGGTAGGATGAACAGGATGGATAGGATGAGGAGTCGGTCAAGACCATATCAGATCCTAACCCACAAACGAAGCGCCAGTCACCAGAAGTAGCCGAGGTAACCAAGCAGCAGTCCCGCAAAAAGGCAAAAGCGTCGAAGGACAAAGATATTGAGGAAGAATCCACTGTTACGCTAGATGCGCTGGAGCATGCTCTAGAACAGTCTACATCAGTGCTTACTAAAAAATGGTCAAAGTTTGCGGAACTGCATCTTGCCGGGCTCTCAGGTATCGCAAATAGGGTATCAGAGCTAAAAGAGCTAGCAGCAAAATCAGCACACAGTACGACGACAAGTAGCACTACAGCACCCACGCACCAGGATATTAGGTAATGGCCACCCAGATATCACCAGGCACAGGTACCAAGCGCAACTCTGATACAGCCTGCCACCGATTCCCGACCCCAGATGGATATCACCGTGGGGCTTGATTATACAAAGATGTCTATGTCAGAGCTGCACTTCTGCCAGCTCGCGATTACAAAGGAGATCCATGCCCGAACCTAATTGTCCCAAATCCAATTGGAAGACACCATCAAACAAAACAAAACCTTTGCAGCATGCCTGGAATAAATCGCACAATAGAAGAAAGAGGCTGAACATACAACAACTACGTTGATGCGAGCATTGGACGAGGCATGTCGAAGTCTTTCTGACTCTGACATACAGGGCGCAGAGGAACCAGAGCAGAGAATCGCTAAGCTGCGAGACTATGATTAGCAGTACCGCAGTGAGGTTGAAAGGATGAAGATAGAACACCAGCACCAAATAGAAGAACTTCAACTGCGCATTCCTCCTGAGACTCCACCAGAGGTCCGAGAACAGCGCCAGCAGGACATCAAGGCTTCAGCAGCAAAAATATCAGATAATGTGGCCAGCATTGCAAAACTAATGGAAGACAGCATAGAAGCATGGGCGAACCTACAGGACCATCCAGATTAGGTAAGATCCAGGAAACCATCAAGTTGCGCCAGGATGAATTAGACGCAGTCAAAATAGAAATCAAGACGCTGCCACCTATGCAGAAGATGGATAAAGTGAAGCACAGCAAGGAACTTCAGCAGGAAATCGAGTCCTACAGGACGAAGGTCACGATGCTGGAAAATGCGCTACATCCCTTGGTTGATGAAGCATTAGAATTGACCAATACTGTGGAAAGCCAGCTCAAACTTTTGAAGACCTATGACACTTTTGCACAGGAAAAGGCTGACACAGACTCATCTTCAGTATTACAGGAATTGGTGGAAAAGGAGAAAGCCACTGATGACATACTGCATAATCTCACCAATCGCTTCCAGACCCTCGCGCAGAAGATTCTCCCACCAGAGTCATCGCAGAGTGTCCCGGGACGGGCCACTAGTGAGTCTTAGGGGCCTGTTGGGGCGCGTACCCTAAGGATTACCAGTTTTGGTAACTTCGCGGCTGTTGGTAAGCGGAGTTATGGGTGAAGTTAGTCTTAGGGGTGTCAGGGTAAGTCAAACCCCCCTTTTTGTAATAAACCCGTGGTTGAAATACAGGGTTTAGGGTTTTTTTGGGTGCCCATGGTTTAAGACCATGGTTTTGTAAAAATGCGCAGTATAAATAAGTGCTTGTGTAAAGAAGATAGGTTAGGTTTTATGATGAAAGAAAGATTAAGGCGAAGCTAAGATTGGTTTTGTAGAAAAAGGTTAAGTCCCAGCTGTGTGCGTGGACGACCTCTGCAGCTATGTGCGCAGAGGGTTTTTGTAAAGAAGATTGAGGAACGACCTCCAGCTGTGTGCGGAGGGGCCTGCTGCTGTGTGCGCGGCTTTTGAGGACTGAAAGGATCTGCAGTTGAGTGCGCAGATCAAACTGTGGTTTTGTAGTAAGTTGAATAGAACATAGTTTGTGGACGTAGCCCCTACACTAGGGGTGAACCACTTTATATCCGGTGTTGTGGTTTCTTGTGTTGTTTCTGTTTCTGTTTCTTTTATGCATTAATAACTGTATACATCTGATAAGTTAGATCGCTGCTAACATTTAGCTTTGCTGTGAATTCCCTGTAGTGGGTTGAGCAAGTCACGACTGTTTATTTATTTGCGAAGTTGTATGTGAATGAATGGTAAAGCTTGTAATTATTGTTTAATAAGGTTATTAAAAGGCTAAGGTACAGTAATCCCCCTCTCTGCTTGCAGAAACCTGATTCTGCGGCACCCCCATAGCGGTTTCGGGTGAGACTGCAACCTGCGCGCAGGTTGTTGCCGAAAGGGCCAACTCTGTGGGTCTTTTGTTGGTGTGCATTAAAGGATTAAACCTGGGTCTGGCCTATTTCCCAACATAAGGAAAATATCAACCTACTAAAATAGAATAAAATTGTTATTTTGCATACTAAAGACAAAGAAAAAATGGCTAAGTGTTTTAAAGGGTGTAAGTGATGCCCGGATTAAGGTTGATGCCTGCACTAAGGATGATTCCTGCATGGAATGGCATGGCATAGATGATGATGTGAAATGAAGTTGAAATCATTGTTGCATTATGACATCATTCTGAAGAAATACGACAAGTTAGTTAAAATCAGGAAATTGGCTAAGTTTGGGAATATTGGTCCAAGTAGCCTTAAAAATGTGGTTTAGGGAAATTAGAATGAGCGTAGGAGAAGATAAAAAATTGTCCAAGTATGGAATTATTGGTAAAATATGCATAACTGGCCTTAGGGAAATGCCCGCCATAGCTCATAGGATGATGATAAAAATATTCTAAGAGTTTGGATCTCTAGAGTGTTGTATGGTGCATCCAACCATATCTAGAAGGATATAATAAGAGGTTTTTTGGATAGTTTGAAGACAGGATATAATAAGAGGTTTTTTGGACAGTGAAATGTATATTATCATTTCAAACTTACAAATTTCATATATAATGAAAAAATTATTCGAAAAGAAAAACCAATTGTAACAGAATAATAATATACCAGACATAATTGAATGCAACAAATTCATAATTCATATGTATTAAATGGTATAACTCACCATATAGATTACACCTAACAGTATAAAATTTTATTAATAAATGTAAAATGTTTACAAATCCAAATGTGGTATGCCAATCCTCATCCCTAATCCATACAATTTCAAAAACTATCCAAGATTCCTCCTCTGGACCCCGAGGTAACAATAGAGGACTCCTATTGGTGCAACCTGTATTCGCTTTTCCCATAGTTAATTATCAACTAGCTTCCATTGATTAGTAGTTGGAAGATCTAGATTGATCATCTCCTTCGCCATTATGTTGAGCTCCACGTTTTGAGATAAGAGAACTCTAAAAAATTTGTACATATGGCTTTAAAGTCAAACAACATCTCGAAATCTACAGTTAATTTATCAATCACTGTTTTTCCAGACAAGGATTGATGTTGCATGTCATCAAACTGTCTATGATCTAATTTGCAACTGATTAACCTGTCATTATATTCTTTCTAAGACCACATTCCTCCTTTATCTTCCCAGAAGAAAGAGAGTCCTCTTCTAAATAAAGGATTAAACAGTTCAATGAATTCCTAGATTTGATTATGCATGACATCAATTTTTGCTTCAACTATTGCCAAATGATGATATTTATTTACCACTTTCCTTGTACATGTGATAACCAAAACCCTATCATGGATATTTCGTTTCTTTATTTCCTCTTCTGTCAAGCTGTTCAAAAACTTTATTGCATTATTAGTTGTGTCAATAGGCTTATTATTTAACACTTATTTTACCATCAAGACATTTTTTCTAGCAACTTGTGTAACAATATCCTTTTCAAGAATACAATCAAAATAAGGCCTGAGCTAGGATGCTTCTACTATCAGTACATCCCATATGAGATGTTTTTCTTTTTGTAAGGCTGACTATCCCGTAACTTGTTTGGTCAATTTGTTGTTCTTATCCACCAGTTCTTTACATTTGTCTTCCCATTTATTCCTTTCTAGTTCTCTCTTTCCAGCTATGTCCTCCAAATTTGTATTTTGGTTCTTCAAACCAGTGATTTCCAACTCTTTAAGACTTACCTATGACATAGCCTCGACTATGCCCTATTCACTAGATCCAACCACATGAGGAATGATCCTCAATTCTAGCTCCTTTTCTTTCTCCTACAACTTTATTTCCATTTCTTCTAACTTTTCCTTCATGGATTTCTCACTTTCTACTACCAAGGCCATGTGTAACACCCTGGTTTTAACCCCGTTGAATTTAAATAAATGATGTAAATAATCATGGTGTGGAGCTAGGAAAAAGACCCACCATCAATTTAGTATTTATGTTTCGGCAATTAAGGTGTGGCTGATGGTATTTTTTTTATTATCCTAGCTAAACATTAGCAACTGAACATTATGTTAAAATTGCAATTTTTAATTAAAACCCACAGCCGTCTATGTCAACGCAACTAAATGAGATGGGGGCATGGTTTTTCCTAAGGATGAGGGAGTGGGGGATTGGAAGGGGGGGGGGGATTCGAATTGGGCAGAGCCCCACTTTGGGAAAAACGTTTTTTTGAATTTCTTGGGTAAGAAAACACCAAAAACAACCACATTTCCCTCATGTGGCAGCGTTTCATCTTCCCTCATGAATTGGAATGAACAAAAGGTTTTTGGAAACCCAATTGGGAATTCACGCAGCAGCCAATAAGAAAAAACTATTATGAGTCTGAACCTATGAGGAATTTCTCCTATTCGGCGATCCGGATCTTTCACATTTTGGGTTTTCCATATGTGGATTGTTTCTCTTCATGTTTTCCCCTGTTTTCTAGTTGTTGTCTTGAAATGATTTCCCTGAATCCAATTTGGTATCTTTGTTTTGAAAGACCAGCAATAAGCTCGTTTTCGTATGTTTGCAGCAGTTGGTCTGGCACTGATAATGTTCAAAAATTTGTAAATTTATGTGTGTGTATGTGATCCCTAGCATTTTCTATGTTTGATAAATCCCAAGACTGAGATCCCTATGTGTGCATCCACATTTGGCATTTGAATTGATTGAAGGAATGGAAATAGAGTCTAGATTTGCTTGATAAACCTAGTTTGTGAAAGAATCCCATAGACTAATCTAGAAGGATGGTTTTCTTCTTTGCATGCCCTGAATAGCACTGGAAGGGAAGGCATGGCCTAAGGGACTGTGTAGCAGAGAAGGGAATGCTTCATTGTGTTGGGTGTGTAATTATTTAGAAATCAGGCTAGATCCAGTGTGGGTGTTTATAGCTATGGGGTTGAGCTCATTACCTTAGCAGCCAGTCTTGCCACCTCCTTGGTAGCCTAGTAAACCCAACTAAAAGGATGTCTTGGTTGGTAGTGTGATAAACCCATCTATTGGCTTGGCTGTGCCTCATGTAAATTTGGATAAGTGTAAACCACTGCCTATGTAAGTCTGATAAACCCAACTGTGTTGGCTTGACTAAATTTTAATTGTATCTTTGGCTATGGGTGAAGTATTCTAGTGTTCCTTATTCCTTAGGGAAGATCATGCCCAACTCAGGGGTGGCAGTGTTGCTGAGAGATTAAAGAGCACACTGGCCTATGGTTGGGTGTAATGTTGTAGAGACATAGCTGGTTGTGGGACGAGCTTCTTTCAAAGCTAAGTATTCTTGTGTATTTAAGTTATGCAACTACATTTGCTTATGAATTACTATGAAATTATGATGAACATGTTAATGTATGAATGTGTTGAATGAATGATTTTCTTCTGCTATATATATCATGTACATTTCATTATGAATCTGTTTATACTTATGAATGTTTTATTTTCAAACAATTTTTATAATATGTTCATGGGGCTTAGTTTTCTCGGGTTGTTAGATGTTAGTCGTGTCCTCTCTGCCGAGTAAGGGTTGGGGACGTGACACCATGTATTTTTTCCATTTATTTTATTTATAAAAAAACTTCAATAAGTTTGCTTGACAATCAGTGAGCTGATTATTTAGGTTCTTCTTTTCTTTTTCTATCTCATCTAGTTCAGGACCTCTGTATTAGTTGGGTGGCAAGTATGAGAATATTATTTTTCAATAAATGAATCTCTTTTTCTTTCTCATCCAGCAACCTTTGGATATGGCCAGCTCCCTTATTAGATTGGCCTCCAGCAGCCAGCAACTCAGTTTGCGGCTTCTTCATCTGAGTTTGGTGGGCCTTATTTTCCACCTTTTCTTTCCTCAATTGGTTCTCAATTTTACCTTTGAGTATCTATAACTTGGATAATTCCAGAGTGATCTTCAGCAAGTGAGTAAACAAGATATCTCTTGTCTTCTTGTGCAGATGAATCATGTCAGGTATGAGGATATCATACAGGTTCATCTTTACTTCAGCAACTATGTTCTTGCTTTCCAAGGCCAAGTTAAGAGTGTTTTGGATATATCCCTAACTGAAACCAAAGACACTTCTTGATTATAAATATTCCTTACTTCAAAATATAATTGCAGACTCCTTTGTGAATATATGTCTTTGATGCCTTTGTATTTATCCACTAACTCTGCTTTGTTCTTTGACTGGAGGACAAATCGACAGGAGTAGTATCTGCAAATGTATACTCGTTTATCTCAAATGGAGGGCATGATATCATCATTTTCCTTTTACATTTGTCTACAGTTGTATCTAGGACAAGTTGTCCTTTAGTTTCAACCTTCTGCATTTTGGGAGTTTCAGCAGTGCCCTCCTCATCGATATCCATTGCCTCGGGAAAATATCTTTTATTCTTTGCTTCTGATTTACTGTCCAATGGAGTAATTCTCTTAGTTGCAACAAATACCTTAAAAAAAATATGGGGGTGGGTTTATCAAAACAACCGAAAGACACCTTTAGGGGGGGTCTTTCAACCCCCCACCCCAAAAGTCCTAAGAATTAGAATTTTTATGGGGTTTTTAAGGACCGGCCCCAAAAAACTTTAAACATTTTTGGTTGGTTTTATCAAATCCATCGCAAGCCACCTTTAGGGGCGATCTTTCTAAAACCTCCCCCAAAATTCTTGAGAATTATACTTTTGAGGGGGGTTTTTAAGGACTTCCCCCAAATACCTTAAAAAATGTTGGGGCAAGGGGTGTTAGCAAAATCGTCACGAAACACCTTTAGGGGGGGTCTTTCTAAAACCCTCCCCAAAAGTCTTGAGAACTAAACTTTTAATGAGGGTTTTTAAGGACCTCCCCCAAATACCTTAAAAATTGCTTGGGGGGAGTTTTATCAAAACCGTTGCAACAGACTTTTAGGGGGGCCTTTCTACAACCCCCCCAAAAAGTCATAAGAAGTATAATTTTGAGGGGGGTTTTAAGGACCACCCCCAAATACCTTAAAACACTTTTGTAAGGGGGGGAGG